>MNCI01008716.1:101558-140927 GCA_015680685.1 Gnetum montanum
CATGTGATTCTGCGAGTGTTTGCAATGTCCTTAACCGGAAAAGCCTTAGACTGGTACCGATCTTTACCTTGTAGCTCCATATCTTCTTTAGAGAGTTTGTTGCATCAGTTTGTCACCCGTTTCAAGTACAATTTGAAACCTGAGGCCACGTTAGATAGCTTGATTCAAGTTAAACAAGCGCCATTAGAGCTAGCGCAGAAATTTATCCAAAGGTGGAGTGCAGCCTTAAATGAACTTCACGAACCTATACCCGAAACATATTTACTCAGTATCCTTAAGTCAGCTGTGAATGACTTTATTGAGTCAAAACTTTACTACCTGAAAGCCCACACATTGAGCCAAGCATTCGTTCAAATAAAAGACATAGAAGAAGTGGCACAAACAAGTAATGACCCAGCCTACTCAACCTTTAGGAGCCAACATACGAGGAAAGATAAATCCAAAAAAACAATAGCAGCAGTGGCTGAGGGAAAACAACCTGCTATCCCAAACAACTATGAAAGAACCACACTCACTCATACACCTGAAAATTTCTCAAAAAGAAACAACAACACAGGTCATGCTCGTACCTTCGAAAGGAAAGACACTACTCAATACACACCATTGCCCATGAAGCCTTCACAACTACTTGATCAACTTCAAAGGCTGGGCTAATTCAACACAAACAAATGTCTCCTACGGCCTCGCAAAGACATGATCGCTTTTGTAAATTGGCCAAAAATCCAGCTTTAGCAACAGCCAACGAACCTCCCATTCCAAAAGGCTTTAAGTTGGATAGGTTTTGTGAATATCACCAATGGTGTGGTCATTGGACTGATTACTGCTTTGCGTTAAAACAAGACATACAACGCATGATAGATGAGGGTGAAGTAGTGTTCGATGAGATAAACCTGGTAAGGCCTCAAAACCAATCCATAGGGGTCTACAAAGATCCTCTCAATACCAAAATCAACGATGCTCCATATGTGATTAATACTGTCCATGTGGAAGATAGACAAGACATTCCTGAAAAGCCTTTTGTGATTTGCAGGTATTCAAAAAACACACCTACCTTAATATATCCTCAAACCATGCGCTCATCCCCCACACCATCAAAAACATTCATCATCCGCATACCTCCTTCAATTTCCACCACAACAAACATACCATCTGAAAACCAACCCATTCCCTTTGTGGTCCAGGTGCCAAAACACCTTGGCACACAACCCACCTCCACTTCTCAATGACCTTTGCAAGAACATCTTGCCGATAGGCTAATAAGAGAGCGCTTGTAAAAAGAAAAAAGAGAGCTCATGGAGAGAGAAAACCATGGACACGAATTAGGACTACCAAAGCCTACACCACTAAACACCATCCCCATGAGTTCGTCCATTAATGAGCCTAGTACAAGTCACCAAAGCCAAGATGAAGTTACAAGTCATATCCCAAACCCAACTTTCTCAGCTACTAACGTAAAAACCCCTCCACGAGAAATACGAATGCTAGGTCAAATGGACCAAATCTCTACTGATTAGAATGTCCCAAACGGAAAAGACCTAGCAAATGCGTTGACCCAAGTCACACAAGCCTTAAAACAAAACAATACTTCTTTAAGTTTGTATGACCTAGTAATGACTTCACCAGTACATCAAGAGGCTCTCGTACGGATGCTAACTTCAATTCCTATTAGTGAGGATCTTCCTGCAGATGAACCATCCATTTATGCAGTATTATCCCCACAACTTCAAGAATCGAAGACCACATCCTTAGAGTTCCGCGTTAAGGACATTAAGCTAGATGAGAAAATAGGGGAAATCACCACAGCCCCTATGTTCATAACAATACAGGTTGATTATTTCAAAATACATAGGGTGCATGTTGATGATGGTGCTGCAACAAATGTAATACCTTTTTCCATCATCAAAAAATTAGGACTCACTGAACAAGTACAACCCACAACAATGTCTTTCTTGAGATCTTTTAGTGGTTCCCGTGTAGGAGTGAAAGGCATGGTTACCTTAGATTTCATAGCCGGAGACTAATTCCCTACATCAGCTGAATTCATAGTGGTTGATGAAATGCCAGGGTTTAATTTGATCCTAGGACATCCTTGGCTAGCTCAACTTAAAGCCGTATCTTCACCAATCCATCAGGAGATCCACCTACCTTACGAGGGAGGTGAGATCATCATACATGGGGATACAACACCATCAATCACTTCCTCATACCTTGAGGTAGGTCAAGGGTCAGAAACTGAGTTCGTTAAGCCTAAACAAGAAACTATGAACATATATCAAAACGTGGACCCAACGTTGACTCACAATCCAACTAGCACTGAAGAAACACAAGAAGACACAGACATAGGAGCCATTCCTGCTGATGTTTCTTGGTCAGAACTAACCTTTAACATCACCGATGAAGGGGAAGGTGAATATAAGATCATACCCATACACCCAGCACCACATGTTAAGTTACAAAAGATCAAGAGGCAACTCAACAACTAGAACGAATGATACAAACTGTCCAAAATGACGTTAAACTACGAACTGTCCGAAATGACGTTAAACTACGAACTGTCCAAAATGACGTTAAACTACGAACTGTCTGAAATGACGTTAAACTATGAACTGTCCGAAATGACGTTAAACAACGAACTATCCGAAATGACATTAAAATACGAACTATCCGAAATGACGTTAAACTACGAATTGTCCGAAATGACGTTAAACTATGAACTTTCCAAAATGACATTAAACTACAAATTGTCTGAAATGACATTAAACTACGAACTGTCCGAAATGACGTTAAACTATGAACTGTCCGAAATGATGTTAATCTATGAACTATCCAAAATGACGTTAAACTACAACACATCCGCAATGACATTAAACTAGCCACGGTCAGAAATGGCCAGTTCCATTTAAAACTTCTTGAAAACGTTATTACCTTTGGCCCACCATGGCATAAAACTGGTAATCCTTTCTTTAACAACAGATGCAACAGTCCATCAAGACTTTAAACTGATGTACCAAGCTTGAAACGGCTTTAAACTAGAGCCAACAAATTACACATTTACAAACTCTTGTCATCTTACATTGAATTTTCGCTTACAAGTTACAAGTTACGATTCTTGCACGGTCGTTGCTTTCTTTTTCAAGTATTTACCTTACATCTTGCTTTACACTTTAGAAATTTATGTTACATTTAGTTGCACACATATACTCTTGAAAATAAAGAAAAACAATAAAAAAACATAAAACTACAAAAACACATGGCCCGAAAAGGCCTTAAACTAGCATACGGCCCAGAATGGCCTAAAACTATCACTTTTTGCATTGCTTTTCTTTCATTCATACATTCTAACTCTATGTACGGCAGGTATCACTTGATGTTGTTTTCTTCCTAGTTGATTTTTTGTAGGATTTCACGATGCATGCAGCATCACACTTTACACAAGCAAGGTAAGCATCAGTCCACTATGACTATAAACTGGCACAGAACAGTCCTGGGATCATGACTTAAAACTGATACCATAGAATAGTCCTGACATCATGACTTAAAACTGATACCACAGAATAGTCCTGGCATCATGACTTAAAACTGATACCATAGAGCCCTGTCTGGTATGACACTAAACTACTACGTCCATCTGCCATGACATGAAACTAGCATCCAGAGTCCACTAAGACTATAAACTAGTTTTCCTCTTCACAGTCTGCTATGACTATAAACTAGCAATGCACCGTCTACCACGACGCTAAACTAGCACCGTCCAACGGGTTATGACGTGAAACTAATCCACAATAGTCCACTAAGACTATAAATTGGTGACATCATCGACAACCAGGCAAAATTTGAAAAGATCTGTTGTTACAGTTAGTTGTGCTTGTTCCACAAAGACTTGTTGCATGATTCATCTCATGGGGCCTAATGAAACTGATGCTGTTCATGATTCTGTCTGCTTTGAAATTTGCACATGATGACTCCATCTCCTTGTTTAAAGTGTTTAGCTGACTATTTCATCTGTGGTTTTCTTGTCTTCTTGGAGTTGTGTTTGCAGGATGACACTTCTGAGGCATTCGTGCATAGATGCACTTCGTCATGACAACAAGGTATCACGTTTTTCCTGACGCACGTGACTGGGTTAATCAATCCATTCATAAGTACATTCCCGACTCCCAATGCATCCCCTATTTCCCCATCATGCTCCCCTTAGCCTATTCAATTACACCCCCTAATACATTCTACTCACCTCAAAACTCTTGATACACTATTGCACACCGTAACTCTCTAAGCAGTTACAACGCAAAACATGATACATAGTACATGATGCAAAGTGCAAGTGCTCAAACACGAGCATGGCACAAAAAGCAAGCTCTTTCAAAAAGACCGAAAAAAAACAACAAAAAAAAGGATCAAAGAGCAAAATGCATGGAAAAGGTCTTCAAGACCCCGTTGACATCATAAACAAAAAACTATTGGCCATTCTCATACAAGCCCCAGGCGAGAAGGCAATTGTCTTAAAAAAAGTTACACTTGTGTCTCAAAGAGACCATGTTACACATCATCGCGTGGCTTTGGCTGTTTACAATGGACCCCGCAAATACTCTATAAGAGTCTCGTTTCTCCAAAGAATGCACCTCCTATGGCTTGGTTTCAAGTCTAATGAAAACCTAGTTGTTGACAAGGACCAATGACATGACTTGTGCACAAGAGAGCATTCCTCTCCCACAGATCTCAATAGCAATCATAGCCCTTAACCTCCTAGCTTCCCTGGTTATAGTTGATTCCCTTACATCTTGAACCACATTCCCTCAATCCCATGTACTTTTGAAAATGGTGTGATGACACCCAGCCAAGGGCCGACGATTAATGTTTGATGCTTTGTTTGTTCATGGTGTTTGCACTTCTTTGTCGACGCCTCTCGGGTAGATTCCTCCAGACGTCAACAAAGAAGGGCCAATGAAACACCACTAATTTTGGCCTAGCACTTTTAGACAAGAATCAAGCTAAGTCATGCTNACTAAGCCAAAATGACTTGATTTTAAGGGTGTAAGTCATCCTCAAGGTCCACTATTGATAACTATGGATCCCAGCCTTTAAAAATTCTAGATTTCAGCCCAAAATTGCAAGTTTTAGAGGTCACACACCAGGTCACATTGCAGGTCACGCTGGGTGCTAGACAAGCAAGGCAAAGTTAATCCTCCTTGATTTTCTTTGTAAATTTTTATCATTTGAGGGCTTGTCTAAATTATTTGTATTTTCATGGGCTTGAATGACCCACAAATTGTAAAATACATTGAATCTGGTCAAAGAAGGCAAATTGCCAACACACATCCAACTCGTGCCAACTATTCATGGGACACATGTCACTAGATCTATTTTCCTCTCATCTCCCAACTGCTGATTCCATTCTTGAAAACCCTAGCCAAACCCTAGCCCAACCTTATAAATACCTTATTAGTTCACATAAACGAAAGGGGGGAGGACAAGAAGAAGAAAAAGATTGGAGAGATTGGCAATTCTGAAGGAGGACAGAACTTGCAATCCTTGGGCACGCGGCACACCTGACTGTGGGCATCCAAGCACTTCTCATTTTCATCATCACATCATCACAATTGTATCATCCCGGGGCTAGGCGTTTGACCTGCCATCCACATGTGTGCAACTACGCTTTGACCGGTGCACATTTTTTTAAAACAATATAATACAGTTTCATTATTGCCTCCCATTTACATTTTTTAGTTCTATTTATGCTTTACAAATATAACTTTGTTTATGCTTTATTCATAATTCAGTACGCTTTATTTACATTTCGTATCATTGTTTACATTCCGTTTACATCCTGTTTACGATAACCCCAGCGCTAGCCATAGCTTACGCTCGGGGAAGTTCTTGGTTGATTTGCATGCAAACCATCCAAGGCACTCTACCTTCGTTCCCTTTTCCAGCTTTTCCTCATGCGAAGGCAGGGTCAGCTATGGCTGCCCGACGATCTCTCAGTGCCTGTTTCCATTCCAGCCTTACACCGACGATTTAGGTCAGTACAAGCAGGATAACCACAATAGTCACAATTATCACATGTGCCTAAGGCTAGAGAAGGTTTGTTGGGGCCTCCACCACCTAGGATAGTATGATATTTTTAATTTTCTTCATGTCATCAGAGGATGTGTTATTCAATTTTTTTTAGTATTTAATTTTTTGTCGTGAACACCACAAATTTTTAATTTTGTAATCTGTACACCTAGGCACTTAGTTTTGTCATAGCTTTGTTGTATCATGTGCTAGTAAGTAATCCCATACCTTCCTAATTTTGTAAAGAAATTGAGGAAAATTTTTCATTCAATTGTGGGGTTATGATGAGTCATGAATTGGTTGCGTTGATGAGGTCTCGTTGGCTAGGCCCCATCGACTAAGCTCCATCAATGCATTGACATGACCCCATCAACGTAGGGCATGTTCTTGCCTATAAATATGTGCCAACCCATCGTGTTTAGGCATCTTTTTTATCATAGTTGTAGCAAAGCTCTTGTAGTTTTTACATTCAAAAGTTAAAATATTTTCTTGAGTGCCCACAATAGGAGTCATTGAGTGTATGAATCTTTATTTGAGCATTGTTGTACCTAAGTACGGTAGTGTGTGCAGCAATAAAGATGAGCTTCTTGATAAATCTTATAGTATTCTGGATAGGTTAAATGTTTTATTCATGCATTTAATGTTTTCAGTTATTTATTCAATGTTCTTTAGTAATTAAGCTAATTAAGTAATCAAGTGAGATAAGCTAAATAGCGATTAAGTAAACATATAAGTATGACTGCTTTGAGCATGCATATGATGTTTGGTAATCCAAGTGGTGCTTAATGCCTAGTAACCTAGCAATGTTATATGTGTTTAGGATGTGTACGGTAAGTGGGATCAGATACTTATGTTAGGATTAGTTGAACAATAGTTAGCCAATTAGATTAAGTAGACATTAAATTACTTTATTCTCTATTTCATTTATTTCAAGCACCAAAACCATAAAACAGAAAATGATAAAAATCATATGCCTCAATTACACTTAAACCATACCCTTGAGCTTCACAAGTGTAGTTGGGAAGACAATGAATGTTCTCAATGCCCAGTTTACTTCCTAGAGAACTAGTGCACTAGAAAACTATAAAGTCCATAGAATTCAACCAAATCACACGTGAACACTTTGTGATTCGTATGGTTGAGCGTAGGGGTACTTGATTGCTCATCACAAAAGCATCGTGGAAGGTTGAAGATGATGTTGTGGATCTACATTGTATCCATTTTCAAATTCTGGAATGTTATTCATTTCTTGTCGCTTGATGCAATTGTCCCTTACATGCCTAGCAAAAATATACGCTGCCTCCTTTGATGTTGATCATGTTTCAAATGGCCATAGTATTTGGGGTTGTAAGCTCTATTATAGTGGTGATTGCTCCGATGCGAATGATGATCTCTTTCTGCATGCCTAATGCTTTCTCTTCTTTGCTCATAATTGTCCTCTTCTTCATCAATATGTCTTCTTCGATGCACATATCTCCAATGATCCATCCGTCTCTTCCCATCATGATCCCTCATTCTTCTTTCTCTCTTATCAAAATCTTTGGAAGAGTGTAAGGAGGAAGAAGAAAAAGTTTAAGAACAGTGATAGCTAGTTCTCCTTCTATGACTCTTTGATTCGTCCCTTTTTGATTCAATGGAGGTTTTAGGCCTCAAGGTCCTCCTAAGTATGGAGTCTTCCTTAGCTCCTCTAGGTGTTTCCACAAGAGCTAAATGCAATTGTATGTTGATGGGATCTTCAATATGGATGGCTAGTGTTTGAGATTAAGATCCATGGGTTTGATAAAAATTTCTTTGTTTAGAACATAGCATTATCTCTTTCCCCCAAGATAATCATTTGAGGTACTCCCTTTCCTTTGTTAAGCTCATGTTTTATCTCAATGGTAGCATCCTTTCTTACTTGAGCTTCTGTTGGTTGGTATGGCTTGGTCATGTGCTTGGTGATGTAGTAACATTCTTGTACATGACCAAGGTTTGACCTCATAAGGATTGCTTGTAGCATTGATGGTATAGAATGTTATGGAGGCAAGACAATGTTGCCATGTAAATTCCTCCTTCTTAGTTGTTCATCCTGGTGAAAGAAAAATGTGAAGTCAGGATAGTATGGATTAGTGTGAACGTAGGAGACTCTAGTTTGCATAGGTGCACTCCAGTCTTCTTCATTATATTCCTTGTCATGACTCTTATTAAATTCAGTAGCAAGTGGTGATTTCTTCTTAATTGTGGAAGTCATATTGATTGTTTAACACTTTAAGTATGTACTTTTGGGAAGAGAAATTAGTTTAAGTGTGAAGGTTGTACTTGATGATTCTTAACACAGCGAACTTTATAAAATTAACTACTTAGCAAACATTGATACATCCTTGGTAATGACACCAATGATGAGTGGTTGGGTATTCCAACACTCTACGATGCAAGTCACGAGTGTTCACAGGTGTCTAGATCATAATCTATGGATGGCCAATGTAAGTATACTAGTAGTTAATATTAGGTTTACGATTGTTGTCTTCTCACATTAACTTAGCAAAATTCAAGTTGTATGGTTTAACTCTCTGTGAGGCATATGATACAATGTTGTTGTTTGGCTTTAATGGTGCTTGCTAACATAATGGAAGTAAAAGTGAGATCTAGAAATAAAATCTAAATTTATGTTTGATGGGAATGTAAATCTATGTTAGCCTATAGTGATAAGTATATGTTCTTGGTTTGTTAAACACATTAAGGGCTCATGTAACCATCATTGGGATTACCAAGTGAAACCACTACTAAGCAAATCAAGGGAAGTCACCACTGAGTTACCAAATGATTACACTTTACGCTTGAAACCAGTTGTACTTATACTGCTTTACTAAGGAACATTGGAAAAGTAAAGTACTTGGAAACTATAAACAACCTAACTAAATTATACATGTTGGAAGGTAAAATTAGACTAACTAAAAATAAATTAATTGGAATGCTGCAATAGTGGAAAACAATCTCAATTTTTATTTTCAATCATGAACTGTGCCCAAGAACAATTCACTCAAACAAAGATTTTGTACAACTATTTAACGTTGCACTACAAGCATTCACTCTATCACTAAGTGTTGCTGGAAAGTTGTTTATTTGACATGATAGAGGGTTGGTATTTATAGTGGTGCCCAAGACCCACTACATTGCATCAATGATGACATATGCATGACTATGACATATGATATCGTAGATATGATATCACAGTCAAGACACAAAAGGTTTTATCAATTTCCTTAACACTTTTGATGTGTTTAGATGTATTTCATTTAGTAAAAACATAGGAGGATGAAGGTTTACAAGAATTTGTAGTTCCAAGATTTGTTAAAATTTTAGTAAAAAAATACTAAAGTAAGAAAATAAGAAAGACCCTCAAGAGGTATTATTCGTTTAGTTAAAACTCTTTGGCAAATTTTGTGCACATTGAAACCATATATAAGTATAAATAGTATATTTGGCTGAAAATCTATCAATGTGTGTTTCTTACTATTTGTTATTTTGTTGTTAGAAAAGATACACTTTATAAAGATTTTCCTTTCCAGCATTGCATGTGGCAAGACTTTTGATTTCAAAACTCCAAGTTATGAGTCTAATTCAAATGGATAATTACAATGTTTCCTGTGGTAACCACTCAACCCATATTTGCTAGTTTTTCCCACAATTTCTATCCCAAACTCTAACTTACAAACTTTGATAAAAGTTCAATGTTAACTATATATTCAAAGATAATGGAAATGATTATCTTTGAAATGAAAATGCTTAATTATATCGTTGGAGGACCTCAAAGGATTTATTGGTCAAAAATTTCTATCACAAGGTTTTGATATCATCATTCACTACTGCATTAAAGGGCATTAAAGAAAGAAAGGAGAATTCAGAAATATGTATACAAAATCTGCAGATACTTTTCCACTAAAATTTCCAAATTTCAAAGCCTCAATACTCAAATGAAACTACCGTATGTTGCTTATTGGCATAGAACATGGAAACAATGTGTACCATGTGTGCAAGTTGTGTGTTTGTAGCGCCAATCGAGGGATTCGGTTGCAGTAGTATCTGTGACTTATAAATTTTCAAGCCTGGATGAGGGTATCGGCCTTGAAGCGTGATGTGCCATTTACCAACAAACGTTAGCCTTTGGAATATGAATTTTCCGGAAGCTGCTTCTTTGTCGTTTCTATGGTAAAAAGCCAGCACATAAATTAAATACGGGAGCAAAGTTGTTGTAGAATCAACCCTCCGAAGAAATGAAGAAACTGGGTCAAACAGTGAACGAAGACAGATGGAAAAGCCATGATTCAATTGATTTGTTCTCCGTTCTTAAGTCGTTCGGGGCACAATCTCGGCTGCAACTATTTCATTTCTTTTCAATACATTGCCAATGCGCACAGTGGCTGTGAGACGCTGTTTGCTGCATAAAATTCCGCCGGAGGTCTGTAATGGCAGCTCAAGATAAGGTTAGTTTTAATTTCTTATTGTTATATTTATGAATGGGTTTGTCGGCTCTTTCTTTTTGTAAAGCTTTCGGAGGGTGATAAATTTTCCTTCACAATTGGTTCTTTGGCATTATCTGAAAGTTGAACACTTCTGTAGCTTTTGAGCATGAATATCATGCACAGTCCTTTCCTGGTGTTTTCGTCAGTGCGCTTCCACTAAAGAAGAAGATATGGTTTTAGGCAATTTGTGTATTTTGATTTTTTACAATCTTCTTGTATTTTGGTTTTTCACAATTTTCTTCTTTGGTATTCTCTCAAAGACAGCTTTCTTGTACTTTGGTTTTTCACAATTTTCTTCTTTGGTCTTCTCTAAAAGAGGGCAACAGCTTTTAACAACCTGAATCTCTCACTCCCTTTGATTTTTCTGTATTCAGTTCAGCTTCATACCCTACACCACAATGATTTTATTATCGGAATGACATGAAACATATCAAGTTATAATCGGAATTAACAAAAACTCTCTGGTATTGGTAATGATAAGCTACAGGTGGTGCCATATATAGTGTGGGACAGCAACGAAGGAACCACCTTTGACTGTGGTATCTACCGATGCATTACTTCCATCGATCTCTGGATCGGCTCAAATTTCGTGCAAAGCATTGCCATTCATGGTGAACTCAACGATGGCTCAAGTTCAAGCTCCTCTTCCCTTCCTCCAGAGAGGTCCACCTCCACCCATGGCAACAGGGTCATTATTATAATTTGCTTCTGTATTATTAATGGCTTTCATAAACTATTAATTGGGCCCTTTTCCAAATAAAAGTTTTGGTGAATTTATGGTGGGTTGTTTATAGGAAAAGGTGGACCTCATAGATGGGGAGACTCTGCTAGGGATAAGTGGGCATTGGAACAAGTACAGAACAGATTCAGTGGTGACCTGCTTGAGTTTTCATACCAGCAATGGCAAGGTACATGGGCCTTATGGCAAGAAAAAGGGAACCCCATTCGAGTGCTTTATTCCTGCTGGGGAAAATGGGGAACATATTGTAGGCCTGTTTGGCCACAGAAGCCTGAAGGCCCCAGATGCGTTGTGTGGCATTGGAGTTTATTATCAGCTTGCCGTTCCAAGGTTTGAGCAGGGACAACCCACAGACCTGTCAGATCTCGTAGCCTGTTATGACAAGCTCGTTAACTTTTTTCAGGTACGTTACAGCCACCGTTCTGGCAATTAATGGTGAACTTTTTGTAATATTATAGTTGTTGCTGTTCCTGTTGTACAGTATAGAACCATCCAATTAAGTTAGTGCAGAGTGCACAAATCATAACAATTGGTATTATTAGAAAGAAATGCATTATAGCAAGTTTTGTGATGAACTTGAATAATGTTTTGGCCTTTTGTCTTTCTTTTGTTTTAATGCTGAACAGTTTTGCAAGTGGAATTTAAAATCCAAATCAGTAACTCAAACACTCAGAATCTCGAATAACACACTTTGCACAATCAAGAAGGACCACTTTCCATTCCTATGTTCTATTGCTTTATTTTATTGTTTCACGTTTTGGGGAAGCTGGTACATGGGGTTGTTGAGACTTGAGAGGCATCTTGAGAGGGTTTTGGCTGGAGCATAATTTTTCTGGAAAGTCGTAGAAACGTAAAGGGGATACAAAGAAGAATAGTTTTGCTTTTAGGTATTAAAATTTATGGATAAATTTGTTAAGAAATCTTGAATATCTACGTTGCAACTTGGACAGCAAACCATATTGACAATGTTTTAGAAGAAAACTAAGAGTTGTTATTAATACTTGTGCATTTTGGACATCAATATATGCTGAACGTACCACATGCATCCTGAAACGTTTAGGTTTCTTTTTTGCAGGGACACATCCCTACATAACGCAGTTTCATTCATTTATGCTGCTCCTGTGTATTCGTATTCTGCATCACGCTGTAGTTTGTTTTACAATTTTATTTTTTACAATAAAAGTATAACCTCTTCATGGATATCTAGTAAATTGTAACAGTGTCTCAAATCAGGGCATAAATAAAAGAAATGGACTAAGAGCCTAATAGTAAAATTTGTGAAGTGAAATACCTATAAAGATGCCGAAGACCGTTTATTGTGCAAACGTGTGATTGAAAATAAGATGTACGTTTTAGTTTGTATAATGTTTTGCAAAAATGATAAATGCATTGCAGTAGAATTTATTAAGAGGGAAGTTAACGAATTAAATACACAGAATGAGAAATAGATGACTGGCAGCCTGGCACTGGCAAAGAACAGTGAAAAAAAACAATTAAGACTTTGATTTCTCTTTTAAGAATCATGGTTTCTAATGTTGCACCAGCTCACCTATTGAAATGCCAGTTCTACACATAACTAAAGATTGAAGATTGAACTCATGATTTCATAAGTAGAAATACTTGAAAACAACAGAAACTCATGAAAGTACTTAAAAGACACCCAATAAGGTCAGGCGTTGTAAGCTCATAACTTTTCTGTAAGTACCTTTCATTAGAGGTTGAGAGTACTACTCTCAGCTGTGAAAATCATAGCTCATTTAATGTTGGAAATTTTTTTAAACGAAATTATCTCAATAGGATTTAAGCGTTAATTTTTCAAGAACAGGATGCATAAAGTTGATAGTTAATTAACAAGCTTGTTTTCTTTATGTATTGTTTTTCTCCTTCCCAAAAATGCAGAGCTGGGAATGGAGGCCATGGCCTTCACTGAAATGGCATTGCCAAGGCAAGGGAGGGATTCCTTGGGATGACGGCATACACAGAGGCATTTGCCAAATCGAGATCAGTCACGGAAGAGCCGTGGATTCTATCAGAGTGCAATACCAAAACAAACACGGTCGTGCCATATGGGCTAACTCCCATGGCAAAAACATCCACAGCAATAATACCCAAAAGGTGGGGTACTTGTATCCTTGATTTCCATTTGGATCTAAGGTTTCTTTTTTAAAATTTTCCATTCATAACTATGCTAAATCAGGTTGAGGTATACCCCTGCTTTTTTAAAGTGGTTGTTTCCAATGATTTATTACAAGGCAATGAATCGCCATTGTGATGGTTAACCCCCGGTTCATCTCCAGTTTGATTCGTAGATTAGGTTTGTAAGTATTTTGTACATTATGTTCAGCTTTGTTCTTTTGGAATTCTATAACAGATTTATTTATCTGAGTTTTCATCTGCTATGGCTGATTTAAGCTCTGTTTTTGCATTAAGGTTAGAACTTGCCTTAAGTATCTTTAAAAACATTCATTATGTTGCAATATGGCCCAGTTTTTTCACCAAATTATCAGAGTTGCCCAGTTTTTCTGATTCATTTTTCATGGAGAACAAAGTTTTTTTCCGAGTTATTAACCATTGGTTTTTCTTTCTTTTTGAATCTTGGCTGTGCGAATATTGTTACCGGTCAGACTGAACAACTGAAGCTGGACTACCCGAACGAGTATGTTGTAAGCATGAAGGGCACCTACAACATGTTGGCTCCTCAGGTGGTATTAAGGAGCATCACCTTTCAGACAAATTTGAAAACTCTGGGTCCATTTGGGCGTCCCAGCGGTTTCCGGTTCGAATCTCCTCAGTCAGGTTACAAGATTCTAGGCTTCTTTGGTAGATCTGGGGACTTTGTAGATGCCATAGGAGTGCACCTCGCAATTCTTGACGCAACCAACTTGAAACCTAAGACAGATGAGCCACAGCTGCAAGAGGGCTTCATCCAATTTGTGTCTCGGTTGAAGCTTCAAGAAAAAGTGAAATGTCTTGAACCAGATACCCACGAACTTCGGGAAGAAGAGTCGTGTTAATTATTCTGTCAGAGGCAGAGTTTGGCTGCATCCTATATTTTATAGAAGTAATTGTCAAAAGAACGAGTTGATTAAATCGGCAGTGGTGACACCATTAAAAAACTGCAACGGTTAAATTGTTTATCTGATTTACTGTACTATTCTAATGAAACTCTCTGAATCTCTATACGCTTCACTATTATTTTTTTGGGTTGTTGGACCTCAGAAAGCAAGTTCTGTTAATAGAAAAAAGACACTAAATACATATTCAACATCAAGACATTGAAACTAGATATAGAGGAAAAAGAGAACTTAATGAACTGGGGATGTTATGTAGGAAAACAAAATTACAAACAATCGATCCCAAAGTGGAGGAATATAATCTGGAGATCAACAATCTACCAAGGATCAACTAAAATCGGGAGCAAATAAGAGTGGTAGAAAATCGGAGGAAGTAGAAAATACCCAAGAGACACTTCTGCGAAGTGAGTCTTGTTGAGGAACATTGATGGGACTCTCGTTTCTGCTCCAAGGCTGCAATAGATAGATAGAATGAGCTTATTGTAACCATAACATCACCCTACGTTACCTAGTGCGATGTAAGGCTCTCTATGTTGCCCTACGTTACTCTGGTTCTCTATAAGGCTAAAGCCCCTATCATTGCCTTTAAGTGCACATTTCATGGAAACACTTATTGTAACCTACAGTCGCCCTACATTACCCTAGTTAGATATTACATTGCAATCAACACCTTTGTTGATACTTAACTCACTCCATCCAACTTGAGCTTTGAAGCATGAAATATGACTTAGAAGTGAATGAGGCAGAGGATCTGCAATTTCTCCCTAATAGTTATATGTTTGAAAAAGAATAATACATTTGCGTTTCCAAATATAATATAGAACAATGGGCCTAATAACCTTCCAAAGAAATTTGAAGTTCATGGAAGTGGTAGACAAAAAGTCAAACATAATGTCATCTTGAGAAAGCTTGCGGGAAGGGATAACTTTAGAAGCCCATCCCCATGTATGTCGAGCAAAGGGGCAATGCTAAAAAACATGGACAAAATCCTTAGTTCCACCACAAAGAGGGCACATAGGAGTGTGAATCCCAAGGTATTCAAGACGTTTGTTGATGGGTAAACCTTAATGAAAAAAACACCAAAGAAACTATTGAATTTTAAGAAGAGTTGGAAGGTTCCAAATTCGGTTGAAGAGGGAGATCCAGAATTGCTAAGACTCTTGTTCATTCCAAGATTTGTTACAAGATTGAATGACCATAGAGGAATCATGAAACAGTTGAAAGGGAACATGTGGCTTATAAGGTAGAAGTTTTGATTCATTAATCCACTGGAGGCCATGAAATATGCTTTGGACTGAGATGTCCAATTGCACGTATTGATGAATGAAATTATAAACCTGATTTAAGTAAAGATGCATAGGTTAAGAAGGCCCATACAAATTTTTAGACACTTCTCAAAAAATCCATTGATCCACGAGACGAAGACAACTAAGGGAAATAACTCCCTTCTGATACCAAGTAGTGGCTACTTTCACATTCATAATGGCAAGAGGGGCAGGTGATAGGGGTAACCACCAAGGGCAAAGCTTAAAAAGAAGAATAGGATTAATCTTAACATTAGTCCAATTTATATAGTGGTATAAAGCTTGCAAAGCCGTCCAAATGCTTTTGAAGACATGGGACCTAGAAATGGTGATAGTATGGGGGAAAAGGATCCAATTAACGAGATGGATACTTTTCCAAAAGGGCTTATTTATGGAAAACATTTGTTGAAGCCTTAACTAGAGAAGACTCTCAATAATGTCAAGGGCATCCAAATGTTGAACCAATCACTTAGCGACTAAGGTGAGCCCTTGTTTGAAAGAATTCAAAAGGCCTAAACCACCTCTATTTTTAGGAAGAGTAACAATATTTCAAGCAACACAATGAAAACATTTTTGGAAGTCTTTAGACAAGCACATGAAGTCCCAAAATAATCACTCTAGTTCCTGATAGGTAGCATGGAAGGGTGCCTAGCATGAGAAATAATACACATGAGTAGAAGCACAATAGATTTACAAACAAGGTACTTACCTATAAGGGTGATGGGTTTAGTTTTCCATTTTTTGATTTTCCTTTGAATTTGAGAAATTACTTGCTCTTAGAGGATTGAAGTAGGTCCTTTAAAACGGAAGGGAATACCCAAAATCGTAATGATATCTTGGTCCTGAATAAGTTTTTAGTTATAGTTGGGCAAATGACTGTAATTATTGTTGAAACTATAAATAGAAGATTTACTCCAATTATTGCTTCACTCGAGATAAGAGTCGTTGCTCATTAGCAGTAGTGTTTTGAATGAGGAAAAAGGAGTTGTCGATGACATGCATATTAAGAAGCTGATATTGAGGGGAAGAGAGACAAGCCCCGAAGAGGTTCTTATTCTGAATAGCAAAGTTTAATTGATGACAAAGGAAGTTGCTAGCAATGATAAAGAGGTAAAGAGCAAGAGGACAACCTTGCCTCACTAGCCTATGAATTGAGGAGGGAGAAGTGATATCAAAGGTAGTAGCAATTCTTGCAGTAACATGAGAGAATAAACCTTTCACCATGTGAAGAAACTTAGGATCAAAACCCAATTTAGTCATTTTTTGGATAATAAATTCCCACTTAATATTATTGTAGGCTTTAGCATAATCTAGCTTCATCAAGATGATATCTTTATCATCATCCTCTGTCCACTGAAGACCTTCCCAAGCAATGACCACATTATTTAAAATGTAACTCCAAGAAAAAAGTTTGTTTGCTAGGGAGATATAATGTGACAAAGAATTTTCCTCAAACATAAGGCTAAGCACTTGGCCCATATTTTGTATACCACATTAAGAAGAGTAATGGGTTGCCAATTGGAGATACAAGTAGGATCTCCCGATTTAGGAAGAAGATGAATAATCCCTTAATTTAAATTTGGCCCTAGAGAACTAGTAAGGATAACCTCTGTAATAACTTGGAGAAGATCATTGCCTACCAAATCCTAATGATTTTGAAAAAATTCAATGGGGAAATCATCTTCTAAAGTTTGCAACATGGTAGAATTAACTAACCTAGGGTAATTAAGGGTAGTGGCCTCAAATGATGAGAGATCTATAGGGGTAGTGGTAAATAAGGCCTCGAAAAGCTCCTTAAGATATGAAAAAAGACTATTGTGATCAATGATGGTGGTACTGCCATTAGAAAGTTTGTCTAAAGATGGTGAAGGGGAAGAGCTATTAAGATACTTGAAAAATTCCTTACAATGTTCATCCTGAATATTTAACCAAGTTTGCTCTTTATTAAGACACTTTGTACCTTATAGACATCCCAATGTTGGAAAGTTGAGCAGACTCTAGCTAACTCCCCATGAACTTGAGTATTGAAGGGATCTTGAGCTAATCTTTTAGTAAGGTGATCAATAGCTGATGAGTGGCGAGGTACCCCTACACTCAACCATACGAATATGAGCATTACACGCGCGATCCAGTCGAACTCCGCAGACTAAGTGCCTACATGCCTCATGGAACACTTAAGGTTAATTATTCCTTGTCTTCCCAAACTTACTTGTATTTGTCACGGTGTATGGTTAAGTAAGTCCGAGGTATATGATTTTTATGTCTTTTCTGTTTTATCTCCTATGCTGATAAGGTGAAAGGTAAAGAGACTAATTAACTAACTTTAACTAACTATCTAAGTCTTAATTAACCTAGCATCAGCATCTGTTGCCACTTACCGTTCACACCCTGAACCGATGCAACTGTGGTTACCAAACGCTAGTCGTTGCTGGGATTACCACACGTAATGCACGTGCTCGAAGCGATCGTACTGAGGCACTTAACTAGGAGATAAGGGTTGAGAAAGATTTAATGACTAATAAAGCATGTAAATGATAAACAATAAATAACAATAAATAAAAGTCCTATTTAGCCTATTCCATGCACTACAAGATTTATCTAAGAAGTTTGTCTTTGTTGCCGTACACAAACATGTGTTCAGGTACAATATTTGCTCGAATAAAGATCCGTTCACTTTGGAGTTCCTACTGCGGGCACATGGAAAATATTCTATCTCTAGAGAGGTAAAACTACTAGAGTTTCGTTAAGGGTCTAGATCTAGATGAGAAAACAAGGGAGAGCCGCCTCTTATTTATAGATTTGGCGGAGCACCGTGATATCGCGTACGCGATATTGCGGGGGACGACAAGATATCGCGTACGCAATATTACGTGGGATGTGATATCATGACGGATGTGATACCGCGTACACGATATTGCATCCCATGCGATATTGAGTCCCATCATATCCCCATGACTAAATGAAAACTCATCTCAAGTTCCTTACAAAATATTGGGAAGGTATGGGATTATTACCTCAAATGAAACTAATGGGATGACATGTGAACGGATCATCATTACAGAACAAGACAAAACTGGTGTTCATGACAACAAGAGTGAACACCTTATTACATTTGACATCAGGCCTTATGTGGCAGCTGAGAAAGAGAGAGAAAAAAGTTTTGCCGCTGCCAACACCAAGATTGCATCTTTCGCTGTCCATTCATAAGCACGCCATTGATCTTGCTCCTTGCATAGCTGCTTCAGCACTGCTCCATTCCAAGTGTTCCCTCCAAATCCAATCTATTGTTGTATGATTGTCATCTGCACACACAACACAATCTTATATTAGCAAGGGTAAATGAATTTCAATGCAATTGATACCTTGCTTCAGTGAAAGATCCGTTGGCTCGGTTGTGGTATGACTGATTGCGGATTTGGAGATATAATATTGGATGACTATCGAAGGTGTAGGGGTTAGGAGAAAATCGAAAAAATTGGGCCATGTACCCCCATGACTAATCGAGAACCTCCGATAGTGAAAGAATGAAAAAGAAAAGGAATAAGAAAGATGAAGAAAAAGAGATAACTACAACGTCAATAAAATGGATGTCAAGATGGAAATGAACAAATTAAAGTCGATTGCAAAAATGTTTAAAGGAAAGAATTTAACTGATACCCCAAAGAGGAATGCCAGTGGGTCCTCCCCAAAGTAGGCTCATGGCCTTAATGCCTTGACAAACCTACATTCAAAGAGTCCGTAGGCTCTAGGAATGTCATTTGGAACAAGAGTTAAAGTCTTAACCACAAGAATTTACCAAAAAGGAAACAATGTGTCAACCAAAATATACACTAATGATACAACTGGCAATGAGGTGAGCAATGGAGAGAAGGATGGAGAGAAGAGAATGGAATGGAATCCCAAGAACAAGGTAGTGTACAACCCCTTGTGTGGTTCATGATTAATGTGACTTAGTAGATCCCATTCCAAGTCTAGCCTCAAACAAACCACTTCCAGTGACTTCACATTAACGCATTCAGACAATCCATCCCTTGAAGTAATAAGAATGCCTTCACCCAAGAGCCACCACCATTCCGACGAAACAGGAGGAGAGAATGGGAAGCGAGAAGGGCCTTAGTTAGAGGGAACATTTTTATTTATGTTCCATAACTAGTGCTTGTAGCCCAAATCATTATTTCGTCTAAGGGGTGTGCTTTGAATTCTCACTTTCTTTTTCTCTTTTTTATTTTTTTTTATTTTTTATTTTTTGTATTTTATGTGTTTGTATATGAGAACCACACCATGCAAAGACTTTGTTATTTTTATTTGCTCAGCTTCCCAATAATTGGGTAACGTCGAAACGGCAAAAAAAATCAAGAAGAACACATCCAAGCACCCAAGAGAATGGCCAACACAAATGCATCAAGTTCCCTTGAAGTCATACCCTTTTCAATTCTTGAGTCCTTCCTTAGTTTGAGAAATGCCCAGTCACCGATTCGTTTTAGTTCTTATTAGAAAGGGACTGTACATTTCCAAGCCGAGAGAGATCATAGAAACTTGTGGATGAATAGATGAAGTGGACTCATTGCCTACTATATCAAAAGAACCATACCTTAGTATCAACATCATGACGTAAAGGTAAAAACCAAACATTAGCAATCAATATGAAAATAGTTCATACCATCATTCAAAACACTTATTGGGTGACAAACTTATGAGATGGATAACACATGCACACACACACACACACACACACACAAAATGAAAAAGTATAACGATGTTGTAAAACAAAAACAAGAAAAGTTAAAGAAATTTGTAAAACAAAAATGTGTAAAATAAAAACGTGTAAAACAAAAATATGTAAAAAAACATGTAAAACAAAAACTTAAAAAGAACTGAGGGCCCCAAATGATTAGCATAGGTGGCCATCTCCCCTATGAATGAATGGAAAGGGAGAGATCCAAAATAATGAGAGCCTATTTGAATTTCTTAGAAGTGTCCAACTTCTCCCAATTGATGTTCTTAGATTAAGGGATGGAAGTCGGCGATGCTCATATTTCAATGTATCTATGCCTTCATTGTTGGCATGAGTTATTTCCCCAATTCATTCCATGCATGTTGGTGGGCTACTTTCTTAATCAACTATCAACCACTGGGTGTTCTCTTGTTGTGTGGTTGCTACATATAGGCACTTTTGTATCTGTGTTTCTTGGGCACACCTGTTACATGGAAGAGATGCAGAGCATTCCTCCATGTCATCACCCTCTGAGTCACTGTATGTGATGCATGGAACTTTCTTCTTCTCGATCTTTCCATAAATGTTTACCTTAGATATCTCCAGGGAAAGATCGAGGATTCCTAGGCATGCGTCTATTGTGCTTAGCCATGTCCTTTCCATTATAATTGGGAAGTCCCCTTTGTCATTGTTAACTTCTATCACCAGGAAATCAGCTGGGTATGACCACCCCCACACAGTGGTAATGATGTCCTTCACCAATCCTAAGGGAATGGTGATGGACTGGTCTACCAACTCTAGTTAAATATTGCTCTTCTTGAGTTGGGGTAGGTTCTAGGCTTAATACATTTCTCATGATATTAAGTTGACTCCGAAACCTGAGTCAAGAAGAGCCTTATGTGGTTCGTTCCCAGTGACTTGGAGGTAGATTAAGGGACTTCCAGGGTCAGATAGTTTCTTGGGAAGGTGGCCTACCTTGATCCAGTCGATTACTGTATGTGTTAACATAACTATATACGTTGAGCTCTGAAATTGGTTTGAAGGGAGCTCCGAAGTCTTATATGTTGGAGGAGTGTGCACAAACTCAACTGCTTGTTGTTGTGAGAGCTTGTCTGGGCTTTTGGTTCTAAAGAAAGGTCTTCTCTTCTTGCGGTTGTTAGAACCAGCAGCGGGTTGAATGTTTACAGCTCTCGTAGCGTTACATTGCTGCGGTTGAGTGGGGAGTTCCCCTTGCATTGTTGGAGCGGGTGGTATGGGAACTATCGGTGTGTGAGAGGCGGATGGATTAGGAGGATGGTATGGGTGTGGAGTGTCTCTCGAAGGAGAAGGAGTCCTTCTAAAGTACTCCCAAACTTGGTAGTGACACTGTGAGGTTGTGTGACCCATAGAGTCACTTGGAGAAATCGGCTGCTACACGTAGTAGCCATATAATCCTGGTTGCTGGTAAAGCTACTGTTGTTTAGGTGGTGGCATCCCCCATGACTATGGGTATTTCCACTGCTAATGTTGTCTGATGGGTTGTGGTGGAGTTCTACTTGGATAGTACATCAATGGTTGGTGGAACTATCTTGGGTTACCTTGAGGATAAGGTAACCTTCGGGGTGTTTGTCGTCTGTTGAGTCTTGGGTTAAGTGCATACACCCCAGACTCCTGTAGATGTGAGATGATTGGACAACATCCCTTAGGATGGTCATAGTGGTAGATCTCACATCCACCGTCATTGTCTGTGTCCGAATCCATAACCACATAAGAGATAGTTATTTTCCCCTTACCCTTGTCACATGTAGGGCCTGAATCTCTCCGCTTTTTCTTGTCCTTGTCACTACTTCGTTCCTCCTTAGACTCCTCTACGATTTTCAAAACAAGTTCAAGTCTACTATCTAAGGAGTCCTATATCTAATTTACCTTAGCCGCCACTTCTGTTGTTAGCTTTTAAAGTGGCAAGGTTTTTCTATTCACTAACTCCTTGAATGGTGACTCATCCTCTTCATCGCAAAATCTCACTCCCTTCTTTCGGAGGGAAGGATCATAGTTATATTCTTCCGCGCTCTCTCTTTTTCGTAGCTCCCCTTCTTCTTTGGCTACTTGCTCCAACAACCTGTGAACTTCATGGCATCTAAGTTCAGATAGTCTCGCTTGGGCATAAGTCCCAAGGGTTCTCCTAGTTTCATACCTTAGCCCATCTACGAGATGGCGAAGTTGATCCCGTTGAGCGTAACCATGGCCCAAGCAACGATGTAGCAATGCATAGTATCGGGCCATGGCAGCATCCAAGGGTTCGTGGGTTCCTTTCTTCCATCCTTAGATCTGCTTACGTAAATTGGACACTCTGGAGTACGTCTAATATTTATGGTTGAAGAGTTCTAACATCGTACTCCACCTCCTAATGGTTTCCGATTCTAAGGACCAGTACCAACTCTCTGCTTCCTTTATGAGTATCCTGGGAAATAACTTTAGTTTCTACCACTCATTTTCTATGTTTTGCAAGGCACAGGCATTGTGGAATACCTGTAATGATTTTGCGGATCTGCATTGTATCCCCCTTCAAAGTGTGGGATATTATTCATGTCTAAGGATTTGATCTGACTATCTTTTTGATGCCTTGTTGGGATTCTCACTGCCTCTGTGATATCTAGCATGCTCTAGGTGGCAAGTAGGGGTTTGTCATGATGTCTATAATGTCTACGTTGTTCCCTACTTTCCCTTCATTCATGCCCTTGTCCTCGCTCTCGACTCTCTCATCGAGGTCTCTCATTTCTCTTACCCTTATTCTCTTCGTTATGCTCTTGATGACTGTGCCCCGATGTGGAAGGAGAGGGTGAATGATGTGAAGAAGGGGATGAAGAAGGAGAACCATCGTCATGATGATGTTAATCACCTTCTCTTCTATGGCTTCGGCCTTGATTGTGATGACGATCTGAGTGCCCATCCTTGTCATGTGTTTTCATTCCCTCAATGAACAGTTGGCGTTCATGGGGATCAAAACCAGGGTTGTGTATCATGGAGCGTAGGTTCTGATACCCCACCTCCTCACTAGCATTAGGAGGGGGAACATCCTTTGATAGAGAACCTGTTATAAGTGGTTCACCATCTCCAATTTCGCTTAGGACATGTGGGACCTCTTTGCCCTTCAATAGTGTATGGTGGCTCTCCTTCCTTGAGTCCCTTATACGTTGTGTGGATGTGGGATGGTAATCCCTTGTATCAAAATCACCTATAACGTATTCAGCATAAATTTGTGTCATGCCTATCTGTGCTAATTCATGGAGGAGCATGTTGGGGACTGCACGATCTAGAGGTAATACTATGTTACCTTACAAGTCTCTCCAGTGCATCTGTTCATCTTGATGGAGGATAAAACTAAAATTAGGTATATACTCATCGGGATGAGTATATACCACCCTATATTATTGAGGAATTGGCTGATTTTGATTATGTGTTTTAGATTGCCGACTTTTTCTAGTATTATCCCTAGGTGGTGTAATGCTCTTGTGAGAAGAAGAAGAAGACATTGTGTCTTATTCAGTGTGCTACTGACCGTTATATACTTTTTTGTTTAATTAACCCTAAGGTTCGTTTAAGCTCCCAATGATGTGAGTGATTTCCTTTGTTCTACTTAGCGCACAAACACTTAGTCCCTAGCAACAGCGCCAATGATGAGTGGCAAGGTACCCCTACACTCAACCATACGAATACGAGTGTTACATGTGCGATCCGGTCGAACTCCGCAGACTAAGTGCCTACACACCTCATGGAACACTTAAGGTTAATTATTCGTTGTCTTCCCAAAGTTACTTGTATTTGTCATGGTGTATGGTTAAGTAAGTTCGAGGTATATGATTTTTATGTCTTTTCGGTTTTATCTCCTATGCTGATAAGGTGAAAGGTAAAGAGACTAATTAACTAACTTTAACTAACTATCTAAGTCTTAATTAACCTAGTGTCAGCATCCGTTTCCACTTACCATTCACACCCTGAACTAATGCAACCGTGGTTACCAAACGCTAGTCATTGCTGGGATCACCACGCATAACGCACGTGCTCGAAGTGGTCGTACTAAGGCACTCAACTAGGAGAGAAGGGTTGAGAAGATTTAATGACTAATAAAGCATGTAACCGATAAACAGTAAATAACAATAAATAAAATTCCTATTTAGCCTATTCCATGCACTGCAAGGTTTATCTAGGAAGTTCATCTTTATTGCCGTACACAAACATGTGTTCAGGTATAGTATTTGCTCGAATAAAGATTTGTTCACTTTGGAGTTCCTACTGTGGGCACATGGAAAATATTCTATCTCTGGAGAGGTAAAACTACCAGAGTTTCGCTAAGGGTCTAGATCTAGATGAGAAAACAAGGGAGAGCCACCTCTTATTTATAGACTTGGCGGCCCATGCGATATCGCGTCCCATCAATAGCAGAGTGGATGTTGTTATACTCTTGTCTAGCATGAGAGGCCACTTTGTTACCATAATAGCAGGTAAAATTATGCACTCTACTAGTAGCACAATGCCACCATTGGATCCAGCCCACTTGACCTAAGGGCCTAGGTTCCACATTCCAAAGGTTTGAGAGAAGTTGTTGGCTGAGAGGAGAAGAGAAACAGTTATAGTGTAGTTGGAAAAGATGAAAATTATGCTTGTGATGACTACTATGGATCTGCATAGATATAGTGATGGGGTAATGGTCGGATAAGGTTGCATTTTGATGAAACAACAATAGCAAAAGAAGCCTTCCCATTAGAAAGAGTGAAAAAATAAAACCTATCTAACCAATTGTATATGCAAGCTTGCCCAAGCCGAAGATTACTCCAAGTGAATTTGTGAAGAGGATCACTAACATAAGTCGTAATGCCATTACAAAGATAGAATTGTTTCTTAAAATTTGACCAAGATTGATACTCACAATTATGAAGTTGAGAAAAAACTCCCCCTAGCTTATCATGAGAGAATTCTATCATATTAAAATCACCATCGAAAATCCAAGGAACGAAAGAAAGAAAATGGAATAGTTTTTATCATAAACGAGCTCGTTTCGTAGAGTCATTTGGGGCATAAAATTGAACAAACATCAAAGTGTCCTCGTGAGGAGGAGAAGGTAGCCTTAGAAACTTTGTTGCTAGAATCAGAACCACATGGAATGATTTTTTCTTTTCAATAAGCTAATAGAAGAATGGCTGCTTCTCCTTTTCCACACATGGGAAGTAGAAAGAATTGAAGATTGGGGGAGAAGCCAATGTGTTAAAAGAGATAAATGGTTGGCTAAAATCTTAATTTCTTGAATAAGAACAAAATCAAAAGTTATATTTAAACTAGAGAAAAAGTTGCTTGTGTGTTTATGTTGAAGCCTATCAGTTAGGCCTCAAACATTCCAGGGTAAGAGATCCATGGGAAAGCAGAGGATGTTTCTAATAAAATGACATCAAAAGATTCTAGGTTCAAAGTATCAACTTTCATTAAGTGTGAAAAAATAGCAAAGGAGTAGCTTGTTGTAATAGGTAGAGCAAGATTGTCCATGGGGAGAGAAGAAATAGGTGAAGCTGTAGTGGAGGAACCTTAAGCTCTTTTCTTTCCACCCCCCTTCACAAACTCATCACCTAATATTGAATCCTTGAATGACTTTAAAGGGGTGACTTGTGCTTTCAAAGTGACCTTTACAAGAGAACTAGATTAAGGTACTTGTGACTTAGAAGGGTCAGATGAGGAGGAAAGCTTTGAAACTTTTTAAAAAGAGGTTCTAAACTTAAAAGTTTCTAATGGTGGGTAGGAAATGAGTAGCAAGGTACCCCTATGCTCAACCATATGAATCACAAGTGTTCACGCATGATCTGGTCGAATTCTATAGACCTTAAGTTCTTAAGTACATTGGTTCCAAGACATGAAATCTAATCATGACGATTGTTGTCTTCTCAACTATAGTTGTGGAGCTTAATTGTATGGTTAAGGACAATTGAGGCACATGATTTTTATTATTATATATTTTATTTGTGTATGATTAACAACAGGTTGAAACTCAATTTATAATTAATTTAACTAATCTAATTGCTAATTAATAATTAACTGCCCTAACATAAGTATCTGATCCCACTTTTTGTGCATATCTTGAACATATATAATGTTGCTGGGTTACCAAACATTAAGCATTCTAGGTTTGCCAAGAGTCATACGCATGCTTAAAGCAATCGTACTTATGTGCTTTATTAACTTCTATTTAATCAAACTATCTTACTTTAGCTTAATTACTTGGGAGCATTAAAGGAAATTGCATAAAACATTAAATGTATGAATAAAATATTTAGGTTAGCCAAGGTGCTACAAGGTTTGATCAGAAAACTCATCTTTATTGCCGCACACACTACCATGTTGAGGTACAAGAGTGCTCAAATAAAGATCCGTATACTTAATGACTCTTGCTGCAGGCACTTTGGAAAATATTCTAACTTTGGAGAAAAGAAATTGCAAGAGCTTTGCTATGCTATGACAAAAATTATATGGAAATTGTATGTCCAAGCGCTATATTTATAGGCTAGCACACACCCTACGATATCGGATATCCAACATTACTTTTAGGTACCCAATATTCCATATCCAATATCGAAGCTAGGATAAATACAATTCATCATACCCCCATGACTGAATGAAAATTCGTTCTTGACTAAACAAGAGGAGGAACAAGTTCGTTACAAAATATTGGAAAGGTATGGGATTATTGACTAACATGCAAACTAACCCAAGTAAAATAGACAAACTCTAAGTGCCTAAGTGTATAGATTTACAATCCTTTACAAAATTGGGTGTTCATGACAATAGAATGAACATCTTGGACAAAACTAACATTCAACTCTTCTAGCAACTAAAGAACAAGGGAGAAGATTTAATGATCATGAAGGGTCCACATCACATGGTGCTGCCACTTCTTCTTTGGTGAAGAAAATCTTGCTTCCAGTCCATGCTTCCCACTACAATCACAACAAAATCACACATTAGTGTGCAATGTGTAACATATAGCTTTTAGATACCTTGTCTCATTGATAGTTACACTTGGCTAGGTTGTGCTTATGGTGAATTGATTCCTTTAATAGTGTTACTAGGAAACTAAAAAATAAGGTGAAGTGCATAAGCGGTTCATTATTATTAAATTTGAAAAGTTCAAAAGCAATGAAATGCTTGAAGAGGGCTAAAGAATTCACAACAATAAAAAGAGGATTTCAATGAAAAATGTTGTGAAGATGTGCATAATTGGATGTCATTGATGGGACACACAAAAGAATTTGATTGTGAAGATGTCTAAGGATAAAGAACTTAACTAACCCAAACAAAAGATATGCAAGTGGATCCTCCCCAAGGCAGACACATGTCCTTTATTGCCCTTGCATAACTTCAAATCGAGAAGGTCTATGGGCCTCATGGATGATTAGTGATTACAAAAGGTTAAGTACAAAAACCCAAAAGAAACTACGTAAGAATTTTGACATATCAAACTAAGACATCAAGCAAGAATATGAAACCGATAGTAAGGTGAGATATGGAAAGCATAGATAGATGAGAGAGAGAAAGTGGAATGGAGTTCTCAATTAAGGTCACATGAAATCCCTTGTGAATTTTTGTGATTAAATGATATAATAAAGTCCATCCTTAGTCCAAACCAAAACCAACCATGTGCAATGACTTTACATCATTTTTTCTAAGACTAGTCCACCCCCTTGAGACACAAGAGTGCTCACACAGTACAACCACCGTTCCTTATTGAAGAAGAAAAGAAAAAGTAGGAAGTGAGAAAGGACCTTAGTTGGAGGGGACCTTTAGGCATGGGTAACATGTCTTTCTAGTCCCATAATCAGTGCTTGTAGTTTGTTTATTTTGTCTAAGGGATTTGCTTTGAATTCCCATCATTTTTTTTCTTTTTATGGGAACCACACCAAGCAAAGACTTATTCAACTTCCTGTTATTGGTTGACACGGAATCATAAGAAATCCATGAAAACACACATGCATCCAAGTAAGCAGAAAGGCACAAAGAGTACCGAGTCCCCTTGAAGTCACACCCTATTCAAACCTTTGAATCCTTTCCAAATCCATAAACTACCAAAATCACAAGTTTGTTAAAGTTTTATTAATGAAAAAGGGACCTCACACTTCTAGAACAAGGAAAACCATAGAGTTTGTAGATGGGTGAATGTTGTGGATTGACTGCCTATTTTGTGAGAAGAAACCATGTCCTAGTTATCCATAACAAAATTCAAAGCTAGAATCTAGACACCAACAATCAAATAATCAGATAGCACATGCCCACATCAATCAAACTATACTGTACCTAGTTGATAAGAAGACAAGTTATTATTATCACATTCAAATAAAAGAAAATATACAAAAAATTATAATTTATTTAAGAAAAATAAAATATAGGAACAATGTTATAAATTGAAAATTTTGAAAAAAATTAATAACCTAAAAACAAAAAGGTATAAGACAAAGAATGTGTAAAACAAAAAAGTTGTAAAAATAGCAAGGTGTAAAACAAAAACATGTAAAACAAAAAGATGAAAAACTAAGGAGTCGCTTATATAGTTAGCATGGATGACCATCTCCCCCATGACTATGTTGAAAGGAGGAGATCTAAAAGATTGAGCATGGTTTTCCATCTAATAAGGCGTTTGTTGCACTAGCTTGCTTAGGCTTGTGGAAAGGTTTGACCAGCTATGTCTTATCTAGGCTCTCAAATTTGTAAATCAATATGACCCTAGAAGNCTATGCATTCTCTAGGATGCTCATGAGGCTCTTTGTGGGGCCACCAGGTTGGGAGATGCATGGCCATTAAAATCCTAATGGCAAGGTATAATTGGCCAACAATTTTCANCTAGTTCAAATTTGACTTTTCTAATTCTAAGGTCATGGTACTTTCTGTTGAGTGCCTTATGCAACTCGTTATATGACAAGGCCACCAATTGATTTTCATCTAGAAATTTGACATTCCTTAATCTTTTTTTTTTTTTTGTGCTAGACTTAAGTCAAGGTCAAGGTCACAGGTTNCCATCACCGACTGTACATCTTCTACTACTGCTCAGTTTGTATAATGGAATGTTATAAATAGGCTTTGTGTGCCATGTGCATTAATTTTTGATAATGGACCTACTTTATAGGCACTACATTTTGGAAGCTTATGCAACGCTTGGGGGTTGAACATAAGCCAATAACACCCTACCATCCCCAAGCTAATGGTTAAGCTAAGGTTACAAATAAGGAAATCATAAAAATCCTAACGAGAACTATTAGCAAATATATGAGAGACTGAAGCACAAAACTCAACGATGCCCTTTGGTCCTATTACTCAACATGGAAACTCCCTATAGGCTATTCTCCCTATGAGCTGATGTATGGAAAATTACCAACACTTCTTATTCAATCTGAACTTCATACACTTTAAACAACCTGTGACCTTGACCTTGACTTAAGTCTAGCACAAAAAAAAAAAAANTCCTAGAGAATGCATAGTTGACCAACATCAGGGACACACCAACAAACCAAACCATCGACACACACCTTGTAGAGGTGTCCATTGATCTCCATGAAGCATTTTACTTGGTGAAGAAACTGTTGTTTCTTTCAATAATCCAACCCTTATGGCATCTCTTAAGTGAGAAGATAGGTGAGAATGCCATTGTACCATTTAGGCTTAGTGGGTAATTATTTAGTTATAGCCCTAGCAAAGAGAGTTCATTAGGAGATAGATTAGATAGTGGGCTTTCCTCCTCTTTGTTGTCCCATCGCAACCAAGACAAGTGGTTAGCGACCACATTTTCATTTCCCTTCTGATCTACCATTATAAGATCAAATTCCTGTAAGATCACCAGCCACCATATGACATGGGGATTTGCCATTGGCTTGTTCATGAAAAAGGGAATGGCATTGTGGTCCATCTACATAAACACTTTGTATCCAAGTACATAATGCCTAAACTTTTCTAGCACAAATACCATTGTCATCAATTCTTTTTCTATGGTGGTGTAGTTTAGTTGTGCACCCATAATGCTTCGACTTGTGTAGTGGGTGTAATATGGATGTTTCTTTTCATCCAAATGCATAAGCACAGCTCCCAAGGCATAATTTGATGCATTTTTCATAACATGAAATGGTCTGAACCAATCAAGTACCTATAGAATTGGAGTTTCTACAAGTTTCTCCTTCAGCTATTGGAATGCTTTTTCACATTCTTAGTTTAGACAAATGGAGCATCTTTCTTTGTTAGCTCAACCAATGGTTTTATGATCTTAGAGAAATTCTCTATGAATCATTGATAGTAGCCAATGTGCCCAAGGAATGACTAGACATCTTTCATAGTTTCCGGTTGGCAAGTAATTCCTTGGATGATCCTTATTTTTTTAGGGTCAACCTTAATTCTTGCTTGTGAGATTCGATGCCCCAATATAATGCCTTCTTAGATCATGAAATGGCTCTTTTGCCAATTGAACCATAGGTTTGTTTCCACACATATTTTTAGTACTTGCTCAAGGCTGATGATTCGTCATTTGGATGACTACGATATTGCGGCCCAACCGTGATATCGCATACACGATATCACAGCCTATCCCCTCATCTATAAATAAGAGGTAGACAGATTATTTAGGCATTAGTCATAAGTTAGTTTAAGAATTTTAATTTCTTTCTCTCCTTTTTCCTCCCAGTGTATGCCTGCAGTGTGGTGATTGTAATTGTACGGCATCCTTTATTCAAGTGTGACGTACTTGGACATGCACATGACTAGCAATAAAGATCGAGATTACTTCATCATTGTAGCATTCACGTAGCTTAATTATTTAATTAATTGTTATTTACTGCTTTCCTAGTTAATCTCTTCTCACCCTTAAACTCTTATTAAACATGGAATGAGTATGACTTGATTACAAGCATTTAAGTGTGACTACTTGGTACCCTAGGAGCATACCTAGGATCTGCGCTTGGTAATCCCAGTGGTAGTCGTGCACAAAGTCCAAGATGTATATGGATAATCAAGGAATAGATGCTCATCGCACTTAGGCTAGCTAGATTCCTTCTCATCCTTCTCTCTTAGCTTAGATCACATTACTTTCCCTTGCCTTCAAGAGTAGCATTAAGTTAGAACCATATCATACACCTCACTCTGGACTAAACCATACGTGATAAAGTTAATACTAGTCCAGGTGGGAAGACAGCGAACTACAACCTAGGGCTAACTATCTAGATGCCACAACTAGTCCGTCTATGGAGTTCAATCAGATCGTGCATGTAACGCTCGTATTTGTATGGTTGAGTGTAGGGGTACCTCGGCACTCATCAAAGATGATCCAAGGCTTACTCAGATGTAGCATCATAAGTGAAGAAGTCATCCATAAAGACTTACACTCTGCTATTGATTTGTTGCTGAAAGATGCTTAAGACTAGATGTTGAAAAGTGGTAGGAGCATTACATAGACTAAAAGGCATCTTGCGATATGCAAAGGTCCCCTAGGAACTTGTGAATGTCATTTTGGCCTAGTCCTCTGATGCAATCTGGATTTGGTTATAGCCACTATAACCATCCAAAAACCTATAATAGCAATGCCCAAATATGGTGTCTAACACCTGATCAAAAAATGGCAATGGAAAATGGTCCTTCAATGTTGCCATATTTAATAGTTGAAAATCGATGTAGACCCATCACTTGCCACCTTTCTTTGGCACAATCACGAGTGGACTAACCCACTCGCTATCTGTAATGGAATAGATAAACCCTAACTTGAGGAGTTGTTCAATTTCCTCTTTAACAATTTGCTTCAATTTGGAGTTTAATTGCCTCTATGGCTACCTCTTTTGCTTCATTACCAAGTTAGTGTAGATACGATGCTAGCATATCCTAAGATCAATCCATATGAGTTTAGCATATAACCAAGCAAAGATTGTTAACCATTTTTCAACCACATTCAATAGCATCTATTTCTGTTCTGGAGCAAGATTTGCATTGATTATTACCAACTTCTCATTTTTTAGGAATGAATATTTTATGTTGGCAGGTAGAGTTTTTAACTCAAGGTGCTCTTACTTAAAATTTTCAGGAGTTACTAACTCTCATCAATAGGTATCATCATTTGCATTATTAAAGAGTTGGTGATGAACTTGCTTTAGTTCATCCATGCTTGCAACATAAGCGCATGTCAAGCTCTTAGTAGGTTCCATGCAAAGTGTGCTACTTTCAAAATCAGCGGTTAGCTACTAGGTGTCCTCTTGTTTTGTGGCTATTGTGTACAAAAACCTTTGAATATCTACTTTAGGTGTAGACTACCTGCATGTGGAAATAGATGCTCATTTCACGGACTAGAGTTTCTACATGCAATTGCATCTTGTATTGCTATACGTGATGCATGGAACTTGCTATGATATTTCCAAATACATTTTCCTTAGATACCTCCAAGGAAAGATCTCTGATGCTCATTCTTGCATCAACATTGCTTAGCCATGCCCTTCCCATGATTATTGGGATGTCCCCTTTACAGTTTTCAACCTTGATCACTATAAATTAGTAAGATAAGACCACCCACAAATAGTGGTCACAATGTCTTCCACCAGTCCTAATGGAATAATAATGGACTAGTCTGCTAATTCTAATCGAATATTGCTCTTCTTGAGGGGTGACAAGTTCCAGGTAGTATACATCTTATGAGAAATGAAATTCACACCGAAACCTGAATCAAGAAGAGTTTTACATGGTTTATTTCCAGAAATTTGCAAATAAATAAGAGGACTCCCAAGATCAACTAATTTCCTAGGAAGGTTGGTAACCTAGATCCAATCAAATATGGCATGTGTGAGCATAATAGTATGGATCCTAGGTAGTATTTGGTTTAAAGAGGAATCAAAGGAATTAGATACAGAGAGAGATGGAGAAGCAGGGTTACCAACTGCATGTGTATGTGAGGACTTAGGTGGACTATTGGATCAAAAAAGGGTCTTTTCCATGATCTAGTGTTCAAATTGCCCAGTTGATGAATTGGTTGTAGATTGACAATCTTGGTGGCATTGCATTGCTGCGGTTGGGCTGGAAGTTCATCCCTACATAGATGGAGCATGCGGTAGCTATGTTGAAAATGGAGGAACAAGTGTAGGAACAAGAGGAGAATAAGGATAAAAAGTGATATTCCTCCTTGAATGTGGAGAATGAGTTCAATAATATTTAGGAGGATAGTAATGATGTTGGAAGGTAGAAACATGATTGGAAGGGTCACGTGGAGACAGGTATTAATGAATGTAATACCCATATGGATTGGATTTTCTGTAAAGATATTGCTGCCTTGGTTGTGGCAATGCCCATGACTATGATTGCTACCATTGTTGATACTACTCATATGGTTGCAGTGTAGTTCTACTTGGATAATACTGTTATTGTTGACGGAAATACCTAGGGTTATCTTGAGGATATGGCAATCTTCTAGGTGTTTTCCTTTTTTCTTGTGACATCCTATCCCAAGATGTCATGGAAAATGTCAAATATACGATATATTAAACATTATGCATATGAAGAAAATATACCAAATGTGAAATATATGTGATATTTGACATTATGTATAAAAAAAATAATAGAAAAAATGTAGAAAGAGAAAGAAAAGAATACTTTATTGATATAGAATAGCATATCTGAATCATGCTCTGAGAGTGTTCCTTAGGGTTTTCTTCCTTTGGCATCTATCCCTTTGAGGCAATCCAGCACTGCCACCATGGTTAGGCCTATAACTTGGCCAGAAGGGATGGCCAGTCCACTTCTTGTCCTACTTCACCCAACTTCTAGTAACTTACTTGTACTAGCTTCATGACTCCATGCTAGCATGACCTCTAACCCTAGGTATAAATTCCTTAGGTCAAACCCCCAAAGGTTACCTTAAGAGACATGTTCATTATTACAACATACCCTTTCAGGTCTCAATTACAACTACCCTTTTAGGTCTTGTTAAGATAACAATAACACTTGTTATAAAGAGACACCATCTTCATTAGGCAGTAACATCATTTGGGAATGGGGATGTGACAATCTATCCTCCTTAGGTTTCGTTCATCCTCAAATGAGTCCATGTTCTCCATCTTTTTCTAGCTCCAATGCTTTCTTTCATGTTTCTATGCTTCAATAATTTGAATTCTCCTTTGAACTTGAAGTTATTTCTTACTTATTCTACAAACAAAATATGTGTGAGAAAAATCTATTGACAATTAAATATTACTTTCTTGATACTTACTTTGTTTTCTAATATAAGGACAAAAGTTGAATTAAAGATTTATCAACCACCAATCACCAATCCTAACTAGGATCATACAAAGTGCAACTTGGATTTGGTTATCCAAGTGAAGGCAGGGCAAATTCTTTACCCCCAATTTTTATTATCATAGATATTTTACTTATCTAATTGAAATATAAATTGAACAATGAATAAAATAATAAGATCAATCAAATAAAAGTAAGAGTGAGATACTTCTTGATCTTGATCAACCTTATGAACTGATGGGAGTACTTGTAATTATACCATAAGTGGTATATGATCAAATAGTCTTGTTTGGGATGGCAAGGCTTGATCTTGATTGTTCTCAACTTCTTCTTTAGAAATCAACTCTAGTAATTTGGTAACTTGAAAGAATCAAGCATCGTACCAAATATAATCCAAAGTCTTAATGAAGAATGTTATTGACCCATTTTCATTAATCATTGTAGAGTAATTTGTAAACTATGGTTCTTGATGGGTGCTATCCATCAACATCATCTGTTCCTAAATTCTAGAGTTTGATTTATCTATTGAAGATTAAAGTAAGCAAAATATGTACTAGCTAATGAAATTGCATGCTGAATTGATGGAAACATATTTTTCAAGTTAGGTTCATCTTCCAAAGATTCCTTTATAAATCCACATTTTAAGAATTGATAAACACTACTTCCAATTTTTACATTGAAGTCTCCACAAAGAATAAATGGAACTAGATAACTTAGTAATAACTTATTCTTCAAACTTTTTTCTATTTACTTAATCAAATATGCTCCTTGACATAGTCTAACATATGAACATATTGGTTTGGTAATCAAATGTCTATTAACCACGCATCTACATCTTCTTGATAATTGAACTTTTAGAATTACTACCAAGGATATGTGATTTTTCTAAAATCTTAATTGTTTCTTCTTGTCCATTGTTTAAAGTTTTGAAATTTCAAAACTCCATTCAAATCTTTATACCAATTCAAACTTGGCTTCTTTATAAAAGATCTCACAACCATCCATGTTGTGATTTCCACAATAGGCTAATCTACATGGCTCAAAAGAAGAACTTCCATAAGAACCTTTCTACTTATAAATACTTATGTATCTCATCTTTTCCAAGTCTAGTTGGAATTAATATAGAAATTCCCATGGCAGGACTTCTTGTAAGCACAAGACATCAGCATCCAAATCTTTTAACTCTGCTAAGATGCGTGGGTATCAATATTTATGCCAATATAAGGCCCATGATGGACATAGTGGATGTTGTTTCTCATTCACTAGTGATCTTGAAAGCATGTTATATGTTGCAACTTTCATTCTTATTCTTGGATTCTTGTTTGGATCATTTCTCTTCATGAGTATCATACTGATACTCCTTATCAAAATAACATTTTGAGTCTCCATGTTGTTTTGCCCTATGTTTTGATTACGGGATGGATTAATATACCCTTTTCTTGATGGTTAAAGATTATTCTATTTCTTCAACTAATTCTCCAACTAATACATCAATTGATCTTTAACTAATACATCAACTGATTCATTAACTAATAATTAATTGATACTAATACAACAATTGATTCTCCAACTAATTTAACTACATTATCTAATTCTATAATTACATTATCTAATTTTAGTAATATTTAATGACATCATATATTTTTAGTAATATGTAACTATATTATCTAATTCTTAGTGGCCTTTCTACCTCCCTTCAAAACACTAACTCTAGCAGTGTAATTAATGACAATCCATAGTGATCTTAAGAATATTTGTAAGGGTTATATACTAAATCTTAAAATCAAAATGGTTGAATTTATGATATCATCGAATTATTGAGTGCTTGAACAATAAATCTGACCTCACCATTGAGTTTAGAAGGGTGAAAATTCTTGGAAATGACTATTCATATGTTGAAATGAATATCGTATGCTTGAGTTGTGTGAAAATTAAACTTTGGATCTTGAGGCACTATATTGGACAAGGAGTAAAAACAAATTTTTGGGGTTCTTTTGGACAAATTTGACTCCACCATTGGGTCCAAAAGGTTAAAATCTATAGGAAATGACTCTTTTTTCATCAAAAAAGGCTTCCAAAATCAAAAGTTATGGTGTCTAGATTCTAAGACCTTTGGCATAAAAAATGAGATTTCCCAAGAGGTCACCCATCTGAGTTCTATGCCAAAATGAGCATGCTTAATGATGAAGTTTTTATCTCTATTGCTACCAAGGAAAAAAATATGAATTTTTGGAAATATTTGTGTGCATTCTTAATTTAAATTGACAATTAACAACAAAATTTTTTAAATGTTTCTATTCGTTGATGGAAATTTCAAAATTCTTGTCAATTGTCAGGAAATTCAAAATTTTTGTCTGTCAATGAAAATTTTTGTTACATTGACAATGGCCATTTCAGGGTCTATGTGGCCCTCCTCTAGGCCCACGTGGCCCATTTCAAGGTCCTCGCAGCCTATCTCAGGTCCATGTAGCACTTGACAGGGCTTGCATAGTCCATCACTGGGCCAGTGCAATCCATCTCAAGGCCTGCGTAATTTTTGATGAAGAGGAGGTTTGTGGTAGCATCTAGAGAGGTAGTTTTTGACGGTGTTGTAGGCAATTTTCGATAGTGCTGGAGATAGCTTTTGGTAGTGCTGGAGGTTGTTATTAACAATGTTAGATGTGGTTTTTGACAATGCTGGAGGTGGTTTTCAATGATGCTACAAGCGGTTACTGATGGTGTTGGAGGTGGTTTTCAATGGTGCTACAAGCGGTTACTGATGGTGTTGGAGGTGGTTTTCAATGGTGCTACAAGCGGTTACTGATGGTGCTAGAGGTGGTTATTGATGATGCTAGAGGCGATTTTTAGTAGTGTTTGAGGTGGTTATTAACAGTGCTGGAGGTGGTTATTGATGATGCTGGAGGTGGTTTTTGGTTGTGTTGGAGGTAGTTATTGATGGTGTTGGAGGGCAGTGTGCATGGTAGGCAGTAGGCAGGCAGTAGGCAAATAGGTAGTGGTCAACATAGCAACAATAGTGGTAGGCATGATGTAGTAGCAAACATAGGTGTGGCACGACAGTGAACGATGGAAGGTGCAAGTGCATTAGCGGCAGATGGCGGAGGGCGAAGCAGCGGTGCTAGCATAGTTACATGAGGGGCAGATCTGTGCAAAGTGTGATGGACGACAAGGTAGGTAGCAAAGAGTGATGGTGACCCTATTAGAGCCAACATGGCCTACAAGACTTGCATGGCTCCTGTTGGGGCTACACGGCCTCAAAAAAAAATTTATATATATTTTTATCATCATTATTATTATTTTTGAAATTTTATTATGTTTGATTTTATTTTTTTTAAAATAAAACTAAGTTGAGGCTTAGGGTTGAACCCAAGACCTCTTGGTTATCATTTTTTTTTCATTTTTAATAAATAATACACATACACACACACACACACACACATATTATTTAATTAAAAGTATTTTGAGGTGTGGGATCAAACCTGTGACCTCCCATTCAATAAGTATTTTAGAGATTTTTTTTAACTTTTTATTATTATTTTATTCCTCAACACTTGGCATGGTGGTTCGGCCAATGACAAGGTAAGGGTTTAGTATGGGTAAATGGAAATTCTAGGTTAATTTCTAACCCTAAAATTTTGACATTTTTTTAAAATAATAAATTAATAATTTTAATATTATTTTAATGCATGTATAACAAGAAATTTTAAACATCAATATCTCTCAAATTGTAGGTTCGATCGAGACGAAATTTGTACTATTGGAATCATCTCGATGAGTACTAGGATTGGACATAATTTTAGGGTTCAAAAATGAAGTTGATTTTTCAAGAATTAAAAAGGACTAAACTAGCCTATTTTGTTGAATTGACATTTTTAGGTTGACATGTGATACCCTAGAATCTTTTAGATTACTTGGATAGATTTCATAAAACAAGATCAATTCAGGTCATGGTTACTAACTTTCTAGAAAGGAATTTAACAATGATCCTAATCAATTAATTATTATAGTATTAAGATACGTAAGAGTTACTTGGACTGGTGTGTCATTGTCTTACCAACATCTATTGTAATTGATGAATCTTGATGAGGTGTGATCAAATCTTTATCAATTATTGATATCCGTGAAATAATTTTGTTGGTTGTTGGGATCTAGATGCCTACTCCCTTATTTCTAAAATTAATGGAAAGGTATCTTTTGACTTACATCGCAAACATATGGTGCATCAGGTGATGATCAATGGCTTTCATTATGTTGTGGCTTGCAGGTTCATCATCAGGTTCATGTTGTAGTTAGCTGACAATTCTAAATGGCCCTTGGGTCATGGTTTGCTCTAATACCAATTGTGACATCTTGTCCCCAGATGTCATGGCAAATGTCAAATATATGATATATTAGAAATTATATGTACAAAGAAAATATACCAAATGCAAAATATATGTTGATGAGTGGCGAGGTACCCCTACACTCAACCATACGAAACGAGCGTAGCACGCGCAATCCAGTTGAACTCCGCAGACTAAATGCCTAACGCCACAAGGAACACTTAGGGTTAATCGTTCGTTGTCTTCCCAGACTTACTTGTTGTTGTTACGGTGTATGGTTAAGTAAGTTTGAGGTATATGATTTTTTTGGTATTTTACGGTTTATCTCCTATGCTAAACGGTGAAGGGTTGAGAAACTAAAACTAACTCTAACTACAGCACTAAGTCCTAGCGTCAGCATC
>MNCI01008716.1:153270-200517 GCA_015680685.1 Gnetum montanum
AAAAAAATCACATACCTCAGACTTGCTTAACCATACACCGTGACACTTACAAGCAAGCCTGGGAAGACAACGAACGATTAACCCCAAGTGTTTCTTGTGGCGTTAAGGCATTTAGTCTGTGGAGTTTGACCGGATCACGCGTGTATGCTCGTATTTGTATGGTTGAGTGTAGGGGTACCTCGCCACTCATCACATAGGAAATCGTGGTCAGAATCTTTGCCAGTAGAAAAACAATTGCCATGACCACCACCAGTCATGGGGTGAGGTAGGGTAGTCAACGGTTGCATCATTGCACGACACAAAGTGTAGGAGCACCCAATGATGCAATGACGCAGCAACAGGAGGGTTTCACAAGGAAAACAACTGTTGGACTAGTAGCTATGGCTATGGCTAACCCTCATCATTCCATGTATGAAGCTACACTATTAAACAAAATGTGCTTAGTTTTCTTTAGTCATTCATCTTCATGAGAAGCCAAATGCTTATCTTTCTAATTTCTTAGTCTATCATCAATGATTTTCTTAATACTTTTTTTTTGCTTTCCCCTTCCACCAACTTTCCTCAAACAATGATGTGACTAGTATTTTAAGCTTTTTGTAGTGGTAGCATTGCCCATAAAATGATGAAAAGAATTTTTTGATAGGCTCATTACCTAATGTTCTTTTAATATCACTAAACTATTAAAGATGTTGTTCTTGTAGGTTATCTCAAAAAAAAAAAAAAAAAAGCTACTTCAATATTTCAATATTATGTGGTTTATCTTTTCTTCTAACATTTGACTTTCATCTAAGCATTCGCATTTCTATCCCACTAATTCATTGTTCATGCCTCTTTTGTTCAATCCAACATATTCAACACCATATATCATGCCTAATTACTATCCTCTAAAATTTTTCCTTCAATGTTTTAGTTTTATTAGAATTCTTTTATCATATAAAATACCCCGAGTCTATTTTAATTTTGATCATTTACCTCAATCCTATTTCTATATCTTTATGAGTATCATCATTTGATTATAGCATTTATCCTAGGTAGATTATTTCAGAGGGATTTTTTGGGTGTTGGAACCTTAAAATAATTGTAATATATGTAGACCCCAAAATATATTGTCTAGTTGGAACCTTGAAATAATTGTAATAAAGGTACAACCCAAGATATATAGTCCAATTAAAACTTTATAACTTAGCATTACCCACTAAAATCAAACCCATATCTTGAAGTTTTCAAATCAAGAGTCTTATCACTAGGCTAACACCTCATTGTTGATATTATTTCTAAACTAATCATGCTAAATATTGCTCTAGCTAAGTTTGGCTAAACATTTGGTTGAATATTTATAAAATAGCAATATGTCTGAACAAAAGTGATAACTGGTATCTTAAAAGCATATTATCAAATCATAATTAGAAGATTTTAGGATATGATGAGTGGCGAGATACCCCTATACTCAACCATACAAGTACGAGCGTTTTCACGCGTGATTCGGTCGAACTCCGCAAATGGACTAGTTGTGGCACCTAGACAGTTATCCTTAGGTCGCAGTTCGCTGTCTTCCCACCTAGACTAGTATTATATTTGTCATGTATGGTTTAGTCCAGAGTGAGGTGTATGATGTGGTTCCTAATCTAATGCTACTCCTCCTGAGGGCAATGGAAAGTAATGTTTACTAAACTACAAGAGATAGGGTGAGGAGATCTAACTAGCCTAAGTGCGATGAGCATCCGTTCCTTGATTATCCGTACACACCTTGGACTTTGTGCATGACTACCACTGGGATTACCAAGCATAGATCCTAGGTACGCTACACTTAAGAGCTCGTAATCAAGTCGTACTCATTCCGCGTTACTAGGAGATAAGGGTGAGAGAGACTAATTAGGAAAGCAGTAAATAACAATTAAATAAATAAACAAAGTGAATGCTGCAATGATGAAGTAATCTTGATCTTTATTTCTGGTCATGTGCGTGTCCAAGTACGTCACACTCGAATAAGGATGCCGTACAATTACATTCACCACACTGCGGGCATACATGGAAAAAATAATCTATCTCTGGAGGGATCAAATTGCCAGAGTTTAGCTACAGTCTAACCTATGTTGTGAAACAAGGGAGAGCCGCCCATGCGATATCGCGTTCCATCAGCATTTTTAAATCATTTAAAGCATTAGTATAAAGAGAAATAGTATTGTTGATTAAGAAGCTACGAATTGATAATGATATAGAATATACGAGTCATGAGTTTCATGAATATCTTATAATATATGGAATAATTCATCAAAAGAAAGTTCCATATAGTCTAGAATATAATGGAGTAGATGAAAGAAAGAATAGAACTACATGTGAAATAGTACAATATATGTTAGCCTAATCTAAATTGGAAGATGAATTATAGGATGAAGTCGGTCCTACAACAATGTATATTATTAATAGAAGCCCTATGCTATATCTATGATTGAATGCCCAAATAAGAGCTAGAATGAAAAATGACCTACTTTAGATTAGTTACATATATTTAGATATAGGTTATACGGTCATGTACACGCTCAAATGAGATTTGATGACAAGGCTAGAGAAATACTAAGACTAAGACAATCATACTAAGACTAAGACAATCATACATGCAGATGATGCAGTTTAATGCAAGTCTGAGGAAATCAAGGTTTCTCACATCTTCGCGATGCGGCGATGGAATGAACCTGTATGCTTGTTCCCGGGTAAATTTTTCTTTCTCAACAGGAAAATCGAGGGTTTATCACGTTTGTTATGGGTGACGTGTTCCATTTAATTTTATTAGAAGATTTGTAGGGAAATATCTGAATTGGATTCAGAATTGTTTTGATAGTTTGTTGTCTGCTTTCAATCGTTAGAAGTTTTGGCATGTTTTCACTGGTACTTCGTCAGTTCTTCAATCCTTAAGGAGTTATGTTTTAGCACAAGAAAAGGTTTGTATTAATGTCACAGGTTACAAAATTTCTCTGTTGCGAACGCCCAGCCTGGGTGCCAATGGTTGTCATCCACAACTCCTACCAAATTTCCTCTTTTTTCAAGGTTCCACACGTGGGTGCTGAGTCTCCCAGTTTCCCATTTCAGTGTAAACCATAAATAATTTTTGCGAGGAGCTGCAGTTTCTCGTGGATTGATTTATAGATTTAGCTTTATACTGTAACAAAACACCAACGAAGAAAGATTTGGTAGGCTATTCACTTGAAAGTACTTTGAAAATTGGTCAGTCAGTCATGCGGTAATGTTTCACTACAGGCAGCAATTTTTGTCGAATCCGTAGTCCGGGTGAAATCGAACGATTCGAGAAACTCGGACTAGGTGACCTGGAGCGATTTTAACTGGAAAATGCACAAATTTCTTCTAAAAGCTCAAGACTCTGCTGAACCTAGTTTATGCTAAAAGCCCAGAGTTGCCCTCTGATCGTGAGCGATTTTGAATGTCAACAGGTAACTCATTGATTCAATAGTATGAGCAAGTCTGGTTGCAGCTGTTTCATTTCCAAACGCAGAGGAGACAACGGGGATTTGGTGGTACCTATGAAAACTTCACGTACTTTCCCGGCGCTGGAAGAAGAGGACTTGAGAACATTGGTCGATAAAATTTGGGAATTGCACAAAATTATAGAGGTGAGTTTTTTCCCTTACCCTATCTGTTGCAGGGATTAAGATTTCTAGGTTTTGATTTGGCGATTGACTTCTTGCAATATTTTCAGGGCCCAAATCAAGGCAATGCCGGCCAGTCTTGGCAAGGAGTCGAGAGGAAATTTTGGCCAAAGTTGACATGCCTACCTGTTCTTAAAGAATTGTTAGGGTTGAGGCAGCCAGACATGTCTGTTCTGGTAGGATTTTACAAGATAGTATCCAGGATGAGTATATTTTCTAAAATGTTATGTAACAAACTTCATAAGCTATACATGGAATATCTGAAATTCAAACTGAAATTTTATTAACTAGGTTGATTCTCTGAGTTTTGAAAACATCATTAAGGAGATTACCAAGTATTCTTGGTAATTGAACCAATCAACCAAATTTGCAACTGGAATATTACATCTATGCCTAATGTGCTTCAATATGGCAGGAAAATGTGATATTCATCTTCAATGCTATTTATATGGCATAGTCATTGTTCACATTGAATTTTGTGCCATCTACATATTTCTCAACTCTCACATGATGTATTCTCATTGCTTTCTACTAATTGTAAATCGTAACTGATGAAGAATATCAGACTTCACAATTTAGTTCAATTAGTTGAACTGCCCTGTATACCTTGAGTCTCGATTCATTGATGAAACTTTTTCAGTATTATACTGGCACATTTCTTAGGTGCAACGGATACAATAATGTCTTATATGGACGTAATATAATTTAAGTTTCGGTTTCATATTCCAGCAAAATGAAAATATTAAATATATGATTCTGACTCGTGAATGATTTTGTGAATCAGGAACCGTTTTTTCCCAAGGGAGAGAACACTGCAAACACTCTTGCTAATATGATTATAGATCATGTCCAACCTCCTCACTGTAGACTTGCTATAGCATTAATCTCTGTGGCTGCTGCAATGGAAACTGTGGAAGAGATCCAGCATAATAGAGATGAATGTCTACAACTATTCAGAGATCTGAGAGATCTAGCAAAGATTTTATATGAGTTGAAGGACCCCATCTCTGAAAACAAAAGCTTACAGGACGAAATGACCAAGGGCGTGAATCTTTTACTGGAAGGCTCAATCATGTGCTCCATTCAAGTAAATTACCGGTATTTAAAAAGGTACCCATGCTATTCATTTGCACCGTTTTTTTCACATCATTACTTTTCAAGTTTGTTTGGATTTGTCGGTTTAAGACTCTCTAGTGTTGGATTATATAATGCACATCAGAAATTTGAAAGCGAGTTTCCGCAAAGAGGCTTTCTTGAACATAAAGACACGAATGGATTCTACCAACAAGGCACTGACTTCAATGTCGGAGACACTTTTCTTTCAAGGAATTCGATCCTCATCACCTCTTCAAGACCATCTAAACATGAGCTACCCTTACCATGCGGGTAATTGTTCAGTCCCTGTCTTCATTCATTCTATGAGGAATTTCCCAGTATGGTACTAATTATTGCTAATTGATCATACTTTTGACAGTGGACATGCCATCCTCCATATCTTAGTCTCCAATTTCAATCAGGGGATGAAATGTTATAAAACAAATTGGCCGAAAGCCTGAAAATGAACTCTAGTAGAGGTTGTGTCCATAAACGTAAATGTTCCCTGTGGCATTTGATTGATTTGAAACGGTGGATGTAAATCAAAGTTCAGTTTGGTATTATAATTTCTGACTTGCCTTCTTGATGTCTGAAATATTATTTAAAAAATTGGCTGAAATTGAATTGTGCCTCAGCATTGATGGAATAAAAAAACTTTTGAAAACTTCAGCTTCACTCTTCTTTCTTAAGAAAGTTTACAGGGTCTTCATATTTTGGAAATGGCCAATGGGAATGCTTGTTACTGTCCTTGCTAATGTATTACATTGTATCTATCTGGTAGATTTTCCTGGTTTAGCAAATTTGATTTAAATTAGCAAAAAAGTAATAAAATTATTGTTAAATTCCTTCTCTGTAAATTGATCATCTAACTTGCTTTCTCATTGAAAATGGGCATGAATCAGTTGCCATTGAGGAGCAGAGGAAGAAAATCGCAGAGCTGCTGGATTGGACAAGCCCAAAGAAAGCAGTGGCAGTCATCGTGAGCGGGGCTGCAGGCACAGGAAAAACAACCCTTTCAGATGCAGTGTTCACCACCATTCATGTTCCTTTCTGCAATTACAGCAGGTACACCTGGTTCGACAGAGCTGCTGAGAATGCAGAGACACAGAGCCCTGTCAGTAGACACTGGATTCAGCACAAACCCACAACGGAAGAGGAAGGTGATGATGAAGGATACGAAGAAAGTGATGCAGGTGATGATGATAAGAAGATCGATACTAATGATAATGAATCTAATGGAGACCCTGCGACTTTACCTGAACTGGAATCTCGATCTGATGAACACGAGCAGAAGCTCCGACTTTGCCTGTTTGTCTACTTCGAGAATGCCAGTGCCGGTACTTCTGCACTGACACAGGAGCTGAGGAGCAGTTTGCTTGGAACCGCAGACCGGATAAGGATTCTGGTGACGACCAGAAATAGGGAGCCCATCTTGGACGAGTGTAAGCTCGTCCTGCCCGACGATTGCATCCGAGAATTCAGAATGACAACGACGCAGATGAATCCGCAGGAACAAGCAAAAATTGTAAAATCTGCCATTGGTGACAGCGCTTGGGAAACTTTGTTCCCGGGCCCTGTATCCATGGAGAGATCGTCGTTGCAGAAGAATGGTGATTTGCAGAGGCTGATTGCACTCTGCCATGGCTTACCGGTTTGGCTATTTCTGGCGGGCAAGTACATCCGGAGCTGTCCGAATCTGCAGGATGGACTGAACCGGCTGCTATCAGATTCAAGTTCAGCTTCGGAGGATGAAAAATGGAGAAGGCTTGCCAGTGTGATGACACAAGGGTCACTGGCAGATGAATTGATGAGAGCCCTGAAGAACATTTGCAGCCTCTACCACGGGAATTCTATGGATCAACTTGAAAATGTGGTTCTAAAACGGGTATTGAACGATCTCAAGGACCGAGGCCTTGTCTGCACAGAAAATTTTGGTGTGCGCGTGCCCTTCCCCATCTGGAAGTTCTGCATTTCATGCTCGAAGCTGGAACCTGGGGACTGGGAAAGCAAATCTGAAGAACTTTTATTCACAGCTCCATCATCTCAAGAACTCGTAAGTCCTGTACAACCAATGGAGGTACGAAGAACTGTGATTTTCATTCTTCAAGTTAGAAAGTTGAATTATCAGGTTAAATTTAAGTAGGTTAAGGGTCAATACAAGGTTGAATTTAAATGGATTAAGCCGTTAAGGGTTAACTTAAATTGAGATAAAAAGAAATCGTGCAAATCTCAAGTTAGAAAGAAAGAAATAGTGCAACCCTTAAAATAAATTTTGATCACGATCTCTGGGGTATGGGTTTTTTATCCTAGGTAATAATATAAGTGTATGTTTGGAACCATATAGCATGAGCAACATTCTGAGACGAGATATGGGAAGAAATGGTTAGTAACCTCTGCTGTCTTCTCATGAAGCTTTAGTGACAGGAGAGTTGGGATTTCCCATTGTACCAAATTGTTTGCCAGTATAACATTAAGGCAAAAGGGTGATTAAAATCTATTGCAATGGCAATATATTAATTTTGTAAGTAAATAATTGCAACCTGTCGTTTTTTATGCAGTTTTCCTATATTTTTACTTTTTTATGATGAATAAGTTTACATATTTCCATAAAAATTTTATAAGCTTGTACGGTATCGGTGCACCCCAAGTTATAAAGTTCAAATAGAACTTTATAAATTAGCATTGTGTATTGGGATTAAATCCATGATTTAAACAACTTAGCATTGCTTGATAGAATTCGACATATGACTTGGAGTTTTCATATAAAGAGTTGTAGACTAACACATTGTTAATTCAATTGACTTCTAACATTGATTTCTAATCCATATTACATTCGGACATAGGGACATAAAGTTAATTCCTGTTAAATTGGTGAAAAGTTTAATAGGGCATCTCAAGTTTTAGTATAACAACATTTGCAGACGACCTTATTGAGGAAGTTGCCAAAGCTTGCAAAGTGACTTGTTCTTTGGTGATACAGGTACAGAGACTGAACAGTAATGAAGTGCTTGGCAATGAAAATCAGTTCAGCGTTGAGCAGCCTATTTCTGGAGAGAGATCCGAGGATCCATTGCAGTCATGCGTTTCTAGTTTGGTTCATGCATCAGAGAAACTTGAGAGTTACATTCAGAGTTTGAGAATAGCTATTCAACAAGAGCAACTTGATAAAGAGGAGATTCAAAACAATGTACCAAAGGTACGACACCTAAAGAAGACCTTAGGAGAAGTGTGCAGGAATTATCGAGTATTGAATGATATTTTTTCGGAAGGAAGGTGTAATCCAACTTCATCGGATCTTTAATTCCTCTCACTATCCCAAACTACTGCCACCAAATTTGTTGATTTGCGGCACATACAACTTGTCCATGTTCTATGAAAGAACTACTGCCACCAAATTTGTTGATTTGCGGCACATACAACTTGTCCATGTTCTATGAAAGATGCAATGGTTCTGGGATCTGGAAATTTTGATGGAAATAAGAAGTAAGGTCAGGGTGGAAATTTTGATGGTAATTTGGAACACGCACTATTATTGCAAAGAACTTTAAATTTATTGATGTCATGGATGTTGAATGTTATTAGAAGAGATAACTAGACATTACAAATATTCAACATTGAAGAAGGAAAATTTGTAGTGGCTTCTATTTTAGATAAGTTGTGAGAATGACATTTTAGATGGTTTGTGCATGTGCAAAGAAAATTAGATAATAAGCCTATAAAAAAAAGTTGCTACACCAATATTCTAGTAAAGATATGGAAAAGAAAATGAAAAAAAGACAAAAAAATTTAAAAAGATCTTTAATAAAGAGGCAGAGGAAAACAAGTATGCAAGAGAATATAAAATAAACAAAGATATAGCACTCATATAAGTGGATGGGGAAAAAGAATTCATGCAGTGATCCATTTTGCTTGTACAAGGCTAGGATAATAATGACCAATCATAAAAATAACCACCAGACAAAAATAACCACTATGGTGGTTGCAAAGCATTATAATGATAGGTAAGCATACACATAGCAAGTGTCCTCATCCTACTCTTTTTTTCTTTCCTTCTAATATTATGTTAACATGTTGGAACAAGTGATTAAACTGGCATATATAGATATCTTATGATGCTTATCAATGACTAATATTAGAAGCTACCTTAACAACAATGTTACCATCAACAAAATTTATTTATCCATTATTCCAAAAATATTTCAGGATCCTAATATACCTAACTTAACTATCGGGAACCTAGAGGGAGTCAGTAACTTACTTATCTAGCTCTTCCACTAATAGTTATAAAACTACAAGGTTAAAAACCATCAAATTTATGACGATTCACATGGAACCATGGAAATTTTGCAAAAAATTTGAGCTCCCTGTTGTCGGCATAAAATTGCTGGCAAGATGTTTGATCGTACTTGAGGAACCGGAATAAACTAAAAAATAATCAAACCTACTGGGAGCATTAGAGAATCTGAAAATTTTCATTTGACCGCTGGAGTGAATCCTGTACATCTTGCAGAAAACTGAGCACAGTGGGCCTCAGCAATTTAATGGTCACCAGTCACCTGAGGTGAAATCTTGTAATTTTGCATAAAATTCAACCGTGGTGGGTTCTGTAAGAGTTGCGTGGCTATAAACTATTGCTTAGAACAAAGAATCTGGGTTTATGAGTCCGGAAATTTTGTGGAAAGTTCAAAACAGCGGGCCTCACTAATAATTGCAGGTTGCGTGGGAATAAATAATATAGTTTTTGTTGGCTAATCAACGTAACTTGAAAATTTTGCAGAAAAAATTGAACACCAAGGGGTCTCATTGATCATCGTAGAGTGCAAAAGTGGCCCATGAGTTACCTAAGTTAGTGCAACAAGTGCCATCAACGTACAATAAAGATGAAAAATGGAATGAAGAAATTTTGGCTTGTAAATGAACAATAGTATGGTAACAAAAAAATTGAAGACCACTTGCAAGTTAGGGTTTGCTAAAAGTCAAACAATTTTCCTATGAGCATAGTGGATTTTGCTTTATTTGTTTTTTTAAATTTTTGAGATGACAATGGGGACCTACCCTTAACTTTTAAAAATTGAAAGCACGTAATCATCTGGATTGTATTCTTTGTTTGTATTTGGTTGAAAACCTTTTTTAAGGCTTATCTCTAAGCCACAGTGTCACACTCCAATTCTCAGATACTAATTAAATTACATTAATTACATCCAGAATTACGTCCCATGTTCTAACAATTTTTACAATATTTCTGGAAAAACAACAGTCAGATGACGAGACAAGTCTGTGGAATCGATTAAACACGTTGGATTAGAGTAAAAACAAGTAAACATGCCTTCAGGAGAATGCTGTCAAACAACCAATCCATTTTTCTTTTGTTATTAATATTCAGTCATTGCTTTTGCTTCTGTTGTGGTGTTTGAGTTTTTGGTGATGGCAGACTTCGGAACTTCTGTGGCTTCTCAGCTTGCTGCAACTGCTGTCACAATTGCAGTTCAGAAAATCAGTAAAGTAGTCTCTCTTGGTAATGACGTTTGGCTACTCCAGCAGAAGCTGATTGAACTGCAAGCTTTGCTCACGGATGCTGCAGAGGATTTTGGAAACAGAGTCCAGCTCTATCAAGCTTTGGATCAGAAATTTGGAAGATGCAGCCCTGGATGCAGAGGATGCTGTAGAAATATATGCAGCCTTTAGATTATCAGGTTCAAGCACCATCCACTCTTCTTCATATTTTAGTTTTGGGGCATTTAAGAGTTTGTTTGCAAACTATTTTAGGAAAGCAGGGTCATTTAGTGAATTAAGTAGCATGTCTTCTGAAATCAGAAGGATAAATCGAACTTTCAATAAGTTAGAAGCAAGGGCAGGCAGACTCTTGCCTTTGCATGGAATAACTATTAAAAATTTCAAGGTCTCTGATTCTGTTTTTAATATGAATTTATGGAAAAAGTCTGAAATTATCCTTGAAGAATCTAATTCTGTAGATGTGGACTATAAGGTAGAGGAGATTGTGTCATTGATTGATGAACATAAAGTAGTGGCTGTTGTTGGCATGGGAGGGAGTGGTAAAACAAGACTCCTCCAACATGTATACAAGTCTCTGAGCTTTAATAATAAGTAAGAAAAATTTATTTGGCTTTGTGTTTCCCAGATGTATAGCATTAAACAGTTGCAGTTAGATGTCTTGAATAGATTGGACATTACAGATCAGGGAGGGAGGCAGTGTCACTGTTCTTCAGAGCAGGATTTACAATGAGATGAGGGAGAAAGATTGCCTCGTAGTGTTGGATGACGTCTGGGACTTGCTAGAAACAGAGCAGGGTCAAGGGGCAAACGTTGACAAAAAATTGTGGTCAATTGGTTTTCCTACGGACGGCAATAGAGGCAGTGTTTTAATTTCCTCTAGAGATTATAAGGTCGCTGAACAATTTGGGTCTTATGCGTATGCTATGCCGTTGTTGCCAGACGACAAGAGCTATGGCCTCCTCTGTAAACGGCTGCTACCCCATTCAGAATTTGGAGAGATGGTTTTTACGAAATCTCAAGATGAATTGATAAAAAATGTGGAGGATTGCTGCTGGCAAGGGATTATGAAGCACCAGTATCCCGATGAGTGGCCCTCCACGTTCGAAAACATGGAAAGGTCATCCTCTGCACCCAAATCATCATCTTCTTCAGCTGCTGCTGGTGCTTCCATCTCTAATCCGCCTCAGAGTGCTGTGATTACTGCACTCAAGCTGAATTTTAATGATTTGGAGTTCAGGGTAAAGCCCTGCTTCGCATTCCTGGGAGTGTTTGCGAAAGATGAGGAGATTGAGAGTGAGAAATTGATAAACATGTTGTCTTATGGAATCCAAGGAAGATGGTCTTTTGATGTTGAAGCATCTCAGCAACAGATGCCTTGTTAACATGAAACATGAAAAAGACTGCTTGTCAACAAACAAGCAGAATGTATAATAGCATCACAGTTCATGACTTGGTTCATGATTTGGCAATGTCCGTATACAAAAACAGCGGTGGCATCTGCATTTGCCCGGAATTGCAGAGTGGGAGGAGATTTTTAAGAATCCACATTGCCAATTCCAGCCTTGATCACATACCAAAGCTGTAGGTGTCCACGTTCTGTTGGACTTCTTCGTTTCAGTTACAGCGATGAACTCAGGCATATTCCGGAAGAGACTTTGGCAAATGCAAGGGCTCTTGGGACCTGGGACTTGCGCAACAATATCTCTCTTTTTGTAGGAAAGTTGCATGTCTTCCTGGCTAAAATGCATATATATCACTCTAAAAAAAGTTAACAGAAGCAGGTCATGGTTGCGAAGACAAAATCCGCACCCTTGAAGACTTCAACATCGAGGATAATGATACAGCACTGGACATACACTTGAGAGAAGTTATAACGTCTTCAAATTCCATATGAAAATGCATTTTTTGGTACCCGCTTTCTTGGTATTGTACGAGGGTGTTCTCGAATTAGAAAGAAACTATACATTGAAGATATGTAATGGTGTATAAGTAGTATAAAGCTTCTTGTTTTTTGCAATCCAAGTTCGCAATGTAATTTAAGTTTAATTTATTGTAAAAAGGTTGTATGGGTTGATGAGATTTAGACATTTGGCTGACTATATGCAAGGAATGAACATGATTTTGTATCATTATTTTTTCTTCATAATGATGAATTCTTCTTCGATGCTTCGATGCGGGATTCTAACTTGTTAGTTTTAAAAATTTAAAATTGAAACTTCAATAATTGGTATGGGATTTAACTTTTCTATTAATTATTAATAGGGGTAGGGAAAAGCTATTTAGGAAAGATTTAAAATATATTCACAATTACCTTGTTTAATTCATGGGATTGATGTTTAAAATTCATAGGATTGATGTTTAGTTGCTATTTATAAGTGTTTGATAACTTCTAACTTTATGAATACTAAAAGCTAATGACATGCAATTTGCTAATTGAGTTGATAGCAACTCATAAGTTCAATTGGTAAATCACTAATTGAATATTGCTTCATCAAAACTCAAAAAGAAAATGCTTTATTATATCCACATGAGACTTTAAAGCTCAAAAAGAAAATGCTTTATTATATCCACATGAGACTTTAAAGCATCTATTAGATAAACAAAAAAAAATTTACAAGGTTTTAATACGTTATTGATAAGTCCTACTATCCTCCTCAAGGAAGTTATTGAAGGTTAATAATTCAAGCTCAAAGAAATGGAGTAAATCATTTACTTGGATATCATCTTTAAGTCTCAATGAAAGAAATATATATTCTTTATCCTCTACAACTACCTTTACAAATAATTTACATGTGTATTGTTTTCTTATAATATTAGTCTAGTATATTGTTTTGAGCAAGATTAAGATTTTACATTACCAGGAGAAATTACAACTTTAATTTGTATTGCAAATGTTGTGGATATATAAGTAGGCTTTTGTGCTAGTGATTCTCCTAAGATTTGATGTATGTAGAATTATTTTTTTCATTTAATCTATTCCTACATGTTTGCATCATTCTTTTAAGTTTCTTGGATTTCAAATTTAACTCTTTATCTAGAATGTTTCATTTTTTGAAAGTGGTTTTCCCCTCAATATACTATCCTTTCTCCTAAGTAGCATTATAAACTTTTATAAAAAAGGTATACTCTATGTCTAATAATTAACTTTTGATAAAATCTAATAAACTAATAAGATATCCTATTTACACAAGAAACATGTCCAATTTTACTTCCAAAATATTATATAAAGTTTGAACATTTTATGTAGAAATTTTTTTTTTTGAATGTATTTTAATAATCTCTATTGTGTTGTTGAAAGTCTTTGTCCCTAAGTTTGATAGTTGTGTAATAAAATTTGTTGAACTAGCTTATACTACTTTTACTTTTGGATATTCTATGCATAAATTTATTCGTATGCACACTTATTACAAATGATCAAAGTAGTCCAAAGCCCCTCCCATCTCTTTTGAGCTTTTACACAACTTTTCAACTCAATGAGATAGGGTAGTGTTAATGCTACTTTCAATAAAATGAAAGGTCTTGGGTTTAATTACTTGCCATTGTTTGCATTCATTTTCAATTTTGTTGTTGGTTTGCACTTGCATTTTATTCTTCATCTTGGTAATGCTTGAATGCTAAAAACTATTTGAATGACAAGTAATAGGCATACAATTAGAATATTATTTTTTGATTTCTTGCAATTATTTACATTTTGTTTTAATTTTAGTTTGTTCAATCAATTGCCATTGTTTTTGTTTTTCATTTGTGCAAGTATTTCTGTGAAATTGTTCTTTATCAATCCCACAAGAATACCTCTACGATTCAAGTATTAAAGTACTTAATTTGTGATCATAAATAGTCTTTGATTTGATATAACCTTTGCTAAGCCAATGATGATGAAATGAAGAGGCACAAATTTTCAATTGAATGTGGACTTAGCCTACCATACATGAACTAGGAATGATAGGGGAATGATAGAAATGTTGAGTTTAAATGCTAAAATTGACTAAGTATTTATTACTTAAAAATAAATAAGTGGGAAAAAACTATGAGTGATAAAATATAATTTAAGTACAAAAATTGAATAAATTAGCATAAATTATCAATAAATGGACATCTTAATATGGGGGAAAGGGTCTTGGTAGCCTTCCCAAACAATAAAGATGCTTTACTTTTAAAAAGAAGCATTCACTTCATATGGAGAGAAAAAACAAGTAGTGTTGAAGAAAATGTAAGTGAGACAAAACTAACAATAAGAGCTCCATTTGAGAGAAAAATATAAGTTTAAAGAGTGGAATTGAACGTTTAGAGGGTTAGGATAGGATGGAAAAGTTACAGATGTTGTTTAGAATCAATTTGGGGTGAGAATGGGGCTATTTTAGCTAAGGGTCCTATGAGTGATGTTGTAGCTAAAAGAATTATATCTCTAGAGAGTAACATTGAGGTAGAAAAATTCAAAGTATGGCATGCTAATTTTGATGTTTCTTGACTAACACTCACTCTCAATTAGTAGTAGCATTGGAGCTAAGAGAAGTTGCAGTGGTCATGAGGCATGAGGGAGATGCTGGCAGGTCTATTGCACACACTCTTGATATCTTGAAATCTCAAAAAAGTGATCTAGATTTTAAGAAACTAGCCTTAAATTTGGAATTTGAGCCCATATTTATAGGCCTATGGTTGCTAGACTCTAGAGTTAAGTGAAGTTCACTTGGAGTTCATCTAGAGTTCAATTTTAATAAGTTTAACCTTCAATCTATGGATTTTGTTGATGTTATGTGATTCAAAATAATTGTTTACTTTTGCAAATTTTTTGGCAGCCTAATCTATTAGATGATGAGCATGACCCACTTGTCAAAAATTAAATTTTCTCTAATCTTATAGTTGCAATGTCTTTGCAATTAGAATGCATTTTGGCTTGATCTTAGGCTTGTTGGAAAGCTTGTTTTGCAATCTATAAGCTTGTAAAAGTTTAGATTAATTAGAATTTATTTGATGATTCAATAGTGGTCAAGAAAGAGGTCTTGAATAAAACTATTCAACGTTTAGAAGAGAAATTTTTGATTTACAATATGAATATCTTTGCAATTCTAGAGAGTTATGAATTGAGTAAATACTTGATAGAAAGACCTTTCAACAATATACATGTCTATAAAATTTAGAATTGATTTGTGTTGATTTGATCATTGAAATTTATTACACAACTGTGGATCTGAATATGATTTTTTACCTTGCTTTTGTTAAACACTTGAATCAACATATAGGATATGATGAAGATTTTTTGGCTTAATTGGATTACCATTTGGAATAGATATCTGTGGGAGTCAATGAGGATGGGATTGAATGATGATGAGCAGCAAGGTACCCATATGCCCAACCATACAAATCATGAAGCGCTCACGCATGATCCAATCGAATTCTGTGGACTCTCTAGTTTCTAATACACTAGTCCTCTAGGAAGTGAACCTTGCCCCAATGGCCATTCATTGTCTTCCCAATTACATTTGTGACATACAAGGATATTGTTAAGTGTAATCAAGGCATATGATTTTTATTTTTTTTATGTTTTATGGTTTTGATACTAAAAGAGAGAGATGAAGTAAATTGAGAACTAATTTAATTTAAATATCTAACTAATCTCTAACTAGTCCTAACATAAGCATTTGGTCCCACTTTCCGTACATGTCTTGGACCCACGTATCCATTGCTGGCTTACCGAGCACTATGCTACTGGGTGCACCAAGCAATAATGTTGCTGGGATTACCAAGTGAATATGTGTTTACACTTGAAGCAGCTGTACTTATGTGTTTAATCTATTTAGCTTATTTTGCTTAATTACTTAATTAGCTTAATTATTCCAAAACATTAAATAAATAACTGAAAACATTAAATGCATGGATAAAATATTTAAACTATCCAAAATGCTACAAGGTTTGATAGAAAAGCTCATCTTTATTGCCGCACACATTATCGTGCTCAAGTACAATAATGCTCAAATAAAGATTTATGCACTCAATGACTCTTGCTGCGGGCACTTAGGAAAAAATTCTAACTTTCAAATGTAAAAACTATAAGAGCTTCGCTACACTATGACAAATTGATGCCTAAAAATGGTGGGTTGGAATATTTATAGGCAAGAACAGACCCTACGTCGACGAAGCCACATCAATGCCTAAAACGATGCATCAACAGGACCTAGTTGACATGGCCAATCCTTGACTCATCATATTCCACAACTAAATGAAAACTTGTTCTTAAGTTCTTTACAAAATCAGGAAGCTATGGAATTATTGACTAACCCATAACACAACAAAACTAATCATGAAAATACTAAGTGCCCAGGTGTACAAAACAATAAAATTACAAATTGTGGTGCTCATGACAAAAAATTGAACACCAAAAAAAAAATTAGATAGCATGTCCTTTGATGGTGTGAAGACCAATTCAAAAGATCACATGGCCCTAAGTGGTGGAGGCTCTTAAGGCTCCGATGTACCTTCTCCATCTTTAGACACATGATGTGGTTGAGGTTGTTGTGGCTATCCAATTGCTGCTGCAACTTTTGATGACAAGCAGAAAGCATCCAACAATGCTTTCATTTTCCCCTCCTTACCCCTGGGATTTTGCATGGTCCATGTAGCTTCACCAATGTAGGTCAAAATGGGCACATCCCAAGGATAGAAAATTGCAGGGAACAACTCCTTAGCATTAACAAACTAGGCAGCAAATTGTTTGCATTCAATGTCAAATGTCTTGACTTTGTTCTACATCTCCTGGTAGTTGTTCATTCTCCTAGCCAAATTCTCGATAGTTGATCATTGATCGATGAATCGTGCCCTAAGAACTTCGAGTTCAATGTTCACCATCTCAAGCTTTTTCTTGGTGTCATTGTGGTGCTTGAACTCAGCCTCGTATAGCAAGTACGAGCTATCCACTTGCTTCTCAAGGTTTGATTATAGCTATTTAGTAGTCAGCATCACCAGGCTTGCATATTGAAGATTGGCCAGTTCCATATACTTTGTCATTTCTTTGATTTGCAACTCCTTTAAGTGGATCTCTACTTTGTTGTAAGCATTTATCTCATCAATGATGGACTACCATACCTCTCTTACTTGTTAGAGTTGTTGGAGGGCCTTATTTACTTTTGCCTTCACCATTTGAATATGCTTCTCATTCACTTCCTTCTACAGGAAAACCTAGTCTTGGTAGTGATTCTTACCTCTCTCAAATTTGAGAGGTTCATTTTTCCAGGCAGTAATTTCAATGGAAAATTTCTAACGTAAGGCACATATTTTCTTCATAGATAGATTATGATTTTCTATGGCCAATTTCCTTAATTCTGTGTTCACTCTGGTGAGCTTCTCCTACTATTGATGGATAAATTCTTGCATTTTTTGTTTTTGTGCATCAACATTTCATAGGCAATGGTTTTTGACAATCATTATTTCATGTTCCTAGCATGTCTAAACAAAGTCCTTTTGAATTGAATAGGTCTTTACTTCAGCCACAGATTGGTTAAAGATTGATGTTACTATTCCCTCCTCAACTTGTTTTAATCATTCTTGAAGCTGTTGAAAAGCTTCATCTCTAGTCATTTCAAGGTTGCAGAGTGTAGGGTTAGCAAAGAATGCACATAATTTAGCAACTTTTGTAGCCAAGTTTTGGTTTTGTGCTTGAGCCCTTTCAAGTTGCCTTTCCAAGATGATGCATTCCCCCTTTGCCTCAAGTAGCTTCAACTGGGTTACAATAATTGTATCTAGAAAATCAAAAATGTCTGAAATCGATTACCCGATCCCCACTATTTGGTCCAGTAATTCTTCATGCTAGGCTGCACACAATCTTCCGCTAATAGTTCCTATGGACGTTTGCACATCTCAAAGTGTAGATATGTTTGGTACAAATGCTACAAGTGCATTAAGAGCTTCTACGATTTGGTCAACAACCACTTCTGCAACTGTCTCTTGCCCTTGATGCTACATCACCAATATAGTTGCTTTGTTGCCCTTCTTCAAGTGCATTAAAAAGGAGGTGGGATTCCCAAAAATTTCTGGGAATAAGTGGTATTGAGATAGGGACATCATTACCTCTCAGGCATTGGGATTTGATCTCACAGGCAACTACATTTGTTGGGCTGAGAATATTAGACCTCCCCTTTCCATCTGACAAATTGTTCAAGCCACTTCATTAAGGTGACTCATCGCAGGTTGATATACAGATGGATTGCCATAACTTGTTCCTTCTCACTGCTCTTGCTTATGCAAGAGCTTATCTCAGATTTTGTGCAAGTGCTCAATGGCTATGTGGGCCTTTAGCATTATTTCTTGAGTGGGTGGTGTAGGTGGCAGCTACTACTCCCCTTCTTTAGACTATATTTTCCTTCATCATTTCAAACCAAGAGGCTACAAGAGTATGTCTAATTGTGTCATTAGCGTAGCAGATTATCACTTTCCTCTTGCAAAGTTTTTAGAGGAGGCATGGAAAAGGCAAGATTTTTCTTTCACGTTTATTTTCTTTGAAATTATTCTTGATCTCTAGATAGATCAATTATGGAAGGTTTGTTGGAAATCTTCCGCTTAGAGTGACACATGCTCAAGCAGAGAAGGTAGTCACTTTACTATGCCTTGTCATCGAATTGAGGTGATAGGCTACTATCTTGAAATATACATGTTCTGCTAGTGTGAGCATGCCAAACTCCTTACAGTCAACCCCATAACATCGTTGTGTCCACTTCTTTTTGGCCTTAGGATCAACTTGTATAGAAAGTTCTATCAGTTGGTTTCCAGAATTAGGCAACCCAAGAGCCTACGCAATGGCTTCAGCTAAGTAAGACATTTGAATATCCTTGATTTTCATAGTGGAACCTGCTCACTTATTGTTCAAGAAGAGGTAAATCTTTCCCATGTACCACTTCCCATTGAAAGTGATGATTGGCCACATGGGAGAGGTTTGCAATTGTGTTTTCACCTCTGTTGGAGCATGCTCTAAGAATGGCCTAAAGTTTAGTTCTTGGATAAATAAGCATTGAACATCATGGGGCTTGATTGTGTTGAGGTGGACTTGTGTTAATGTGAGTCCAAGTCTCAATGTGGGTCTTGGTGCCTCTCCTCACTATAATTATTCTATAGTAGCCTCTTCTGCAGGAATCTATCTAACCAATTCCACTTCAAGATCCTCCTGAAGACATCCCATTGCACGGGTTTCTTCTTCTTGCTCCTAAGCTTGTTCTTGTTGGCCCCTTCTAGTTCTGGGTCATTTCTCCCTGTTCTAAGATGGTGCATCCTCCTACAGTCATTTCAGTCTTGGTGCCATTTATAATCACAACATGACCATAGGTTAGCAATTAGTGTGTAATGTGAAACAATTTGTGATATCTTATCTTGTTAAGAACATTACACTTAGCTAAGTTGTGATTATGGCTAATTGGTTATTTTATTAACTATTTATTGTAAATGTTACCAGAACTTGTTGGAAAGATTTAACTCTTGTAATTTAGTGTTTAATGGTTGATTTTTTAGTTAAAACTTTGTGGGAGTTAGGAAAATGGCAAAAACATTTTTATCAAAAATGGCACATTTGCGGCTCCCATGACAAAGAGCTTACCTCTAGTAGCTGTTGGATCAAAGAATGCAGTGATTTGAACAAATGGTTGAAAAGTTATGGGCTCTCGAAGGTGTTGGGCTCTAAAAAAATGGCAAAAACTCCTCTCTCATTGTGGAGCAAATGATAAAAAATTTCAAAGTGTCCAACGATATTTATAAAGTTTTTGTGTTGCATCAATAGGGTGTAGNTTCCAACGATATTTATAAAGTTTTTGTGTTGCATCAATAGGGTGTAGTCAATAAGGTTGGTTGCATCGAGTAGGCTTAGTCGACGCAGTTGTTGACCCTGTTGACTTTGGCCAAACTTAAAATATACAAGGATTTTTTGAGTGAAATTGGAGTCAAATGGAAGCCCAAAAGCCACAAACATGATAAAAATAGTAGAATAGGATATTAGAGCTTACAAAATTTTGAAAATTGAGAAAATGGTTGGAGAATGAGGTTTTATGAAGGTTTTAAGGAGCATAGAGCTGGATGTACAATGGGGCACACGAAAGATAGGATTGTAGAAATGTCTAAGGTAAGGGACTTAACTATCCAAACCAAGAGATATGCAAGTGGGTCCTCCCCATAGTAGGCACATGCCATTTTTGCCCTTGCATAACATCAACTAAGGAGTCTGTGGGACCCACACCATGCAAAGACTTTATTTAACTTCATGTTGTTGGTGGACATGGAATGGTAAGAAGTCAATGAGAATAGTCAAGCATCCAAGTAAAAAAGTACAAAGAGTATTGAGTCCCCTTGAAGTCACACCCGATGCAAACCTTTGAATCCTTCCTAATTCCCGAAACTACCAAGGTCACCAATTTATTAAAAGTTTATTTAAAGAAAGCAACCACAAACTTCCAAAATAAGGAAAACCATAGAGTTTGTGGATGGGTGAATGATGTGGATTCCTTGCCTGTTCCATGAAAAATAAACCATGTCTTAGTCATTAGACATTAGAATTTAAAAATAGAAACTAGACATTAATAATCACAACATTAAGCATAAACCACCATTAGTAAACAACAACATTGGCACTGTGTCTTGTGGTAATAAAGCACTTTTGTTAGTAAAAATAGTGGAAAGTCACAATAAAATAAATTGAAATATATAAGAAAGTATAAAATATTCAAGAAACATAAAACACACTAACAATGTTGTAAAACAAAAATCGAGAAAATGGAAAAATCAACAGAGCGTAAAATAAAAATGTGTAAAACAAAAAGGTGAAAAACAAAAAGATGAAAAACTAAGGAGCCATGTGGACATCTCCCCCACAACTAAGTTGGAAGGAGGATATGGAAAAAATTGAGTGTGGTTGTTCATCCAATGAAGCATTAGTTACACTGGCTTGTTATGGCTCCAAGAAAGGTTTTACTTGTTGGATGTTGACCAACTACTTTCTGTGTGGGCTCTTAGGTTTGTAGATTAACATGGTCTTAGAGGAAAAGGTTCCATTAATTATATAAGGTCCCTTCCACAACATTTGGAACTTTGTTTTCTAGGATACATGTGTGAGGTTCTAGTAGAAAACCTTATCTCTAGGTTGAAATTTTACTTTCTATATTATGAGGTCACGACGCTTCTTATTGTATGCCTTGTGTACTTCATTTGAAGATAGGGCTACTAATTGATTTTTTTCTAGCATGTTGAGGTTGATCAAGCTTTCTTTTTGTGCTAGACTTAGGTCAAGGTCCAAGTTAGAGGTTGTTGAGAATGTACGAAGCTCAAATTGAATCAGGAGCATTGGAAGTTTCCCGTATACTAACTCATAGGGAGAGTAGCTAATAGGGAGTTTCCTTGTTGAGCAGTAGGCCTAAAGGGCATCGTTGAGTTTTGTGCTTCAATCTCTCCTATATTTGCTAATAGTTCTTATTAGAATCTTTGTAATCTCCCTGTTAGTTACCTCTACTTGACCATTGGCTTGGGGGTGATAGGGTGTTGTTAGTTTATGTTCAACCCCCAAGCATTGCATGAGTTTTCGAAAAGTGGCACCTGTAAAATAAGTTCCATTATTAGAAATCAGTGCACATGGAACCCCAAAGCTATTTACAACATTTTGTTATACAAATCGAGTAATAATGGATGATGTACAGTTGGTGACGACTACTACTTTTGCCCATTTGGTGTAATAATGGCCTACTATGATGATAGATGTCTTTCCATTGGACATGGGTGAGAAGGGACTCATGAAGTCTATGCCCCATATGTTAAAGGATTCTAGTGGTTGAATCCACTATTGAGGATCCTCCATTCGAGTAGTCATCCTGCCATCTCTTTGACAGTGTTCATAAGATCAAACAAATTGGTGGGCATCCCTAAAGATTCTAGGCCAATAGTATCCTTCCATTAGGATTTTTATAATCATGTGTCTCCCTACATAGTGACCTTTGCAAAGGCCTTCTTGAGCATCCTGGAGAATGTGTAGTTGATTTGCATCAAGGACACACCAACGAACTAGGCCATTGGTGCATACCTTGTAAAGGTGTTCGTTGATTTCAATGAAGTACTTTATCCAATGAAGAAATTGTTATTTCTTCCTATGGTCCACATCTTGTGGCATCTCTTGAGTGAGAAGATAAGTGAGGATTCCATCATATCATTTTGGTTCAAGGGATACTTAGTTATTTATTTCTCCTGCAAAGAGGAGTTCATCTAGAAATTGATTAGAAAGCAAACTCTCCTCCTCTTTACTATTCCATCTTAACCAAGAGAGGTTATTAACAACCACATTCTTAGTCCCTTTCTAATCTATCATTGTAAGATAAAATTCCTCCAAGATCACAAGCCACTGTTGGCTTATTCATTAGGAAGTGGATGGCACTATGATCTATGTGCACAAATACTTTGTAGCCAAGCACATAGTGCTTGAGATTTTCGAGAGCATACACCACTGCCATTAGTCCTTTCTCAATTGTGGTGTAATTCAATTGTGCACCCACAATGCTATGGCTTGCGCAGTGGATGTAATATGGACATTTCTTATCATCCATCTATGTAAGCACTACTCCCAAGGCATAATTAGATGCATCTATCATTATATGAAATGGACTAAACTAGTCTAGTGCCCGTAGAATTTGAGTTTCTATGAGTTTTTCCTTTAACTATTGGAATGCATGTTTGCACTTCCTAGTCTAGACAAATGGAGCAACTTTTTTTGTAAGCTCAACCAATGGCTTTGTAATCTTAAAGAAATTCTCTATGGCTCATTAGTAGTAGCCAGTGTGTCCAAGGAATGATCAGATGTCTTTGACCATCTCTAGTTGACATGTGATTCCTTGGATGACCCTTATCTTTTCTAGGTCTACCTTAATCCATTTTTGTAAAATTCAATGCCCCAATACTATGCCCTCCTGGACCATTAACTGGCTTTTCTGCCAATTAAGCCTAAGGTTTATTTCAACACATCTTTTCAATACCTCAAGGCAATCCAAGGCTTGCTCAAATGTAGCCCCATAGTTAGAGAAGTCATCCATAAAGACTTCTACCCCACTACCAATCTACTATTGAAAAATACTAAGGACTAGGTGTTGAAATGTTGTAGGGGCATTACATAGACCAAATGGCATCTTCTAATATGAAAAAGTCCCCCAAGGACTTGTGAACATTGTTTTGACTTGATCTTCTAGTGCAATCTAGATTTGGTTATAGCCACTATAACCATCCAAGAAGCTATAATAGCAATGCTCAGATATGGTGTTCAATACTTAGTCCACAAATGGCAATGGAAAATGATCTTTAAATGTTGCCATGTTCAACAACCTAAAGTTGATGTAGACCTACCACTTGCCATATTTCTTTGATAAAATTATGAGTAGGCTAACCCACTCACTATCCACGATGGCATAGATAAACCCTACCTTGAGGAGTTATTCTATTTTCTCCTTAACGATTTGCTTTAATTTGGGGTTCAGTTGCCTCTGTGGCTACCTTCTTGGCTTCATGGTTGGGTTAGTGTAGATACGATGTTGGCATATCCTTGGATTGATTCCAATCAATTCAAGCTATGACCAAGAAAAAGCTATCAGCCATTTGTTGACCACCTTCAATAGCTTGTATTTTTGTTTAGGAGCAAGATTTTCATTGATTATAATTGGCTTGCCATTGTGTATGAATGCATACTCCATGCTAACTAGTAGAGTTTTTAACTCTAGGGGCTCCTGCTTAAAATTATCAAGGATTACCAACTCTCCCCAATAAGTATCATCATCTTCATCATTAGAGAGTTGTTAATGAACTTGCTTAAGTTCATCCATGCCTTTGACATGAGCACATGTCAGGCTCTCAATAGGTTCCATCCATAGTGTGCTACTATTAGAGTTAGCTATCAACCACTAGGTGCCATCCTATTTTGTGGCTACTACGTATAGATACCTTTGGATATTAGTTTCATGTGCACACTAATTGCATGCTTTAATGAATGTACTTTTAATGGACTAGAATTTTTGCACATAATTACACCCATTATCATTGTACGTGATGCATGGAACATGCTTCTTCTCAAGGCATCCAAATTCATTTCCTTGGAGATTTCCAAGGAGAGGTCCCTCATGCTCATTCGTGCATCAAAAATGCTTAACCATTCACATTTCATAATGATGGAGAAGTCCCCTTTGCAATTTTCTACCTTGATCACCAAAAAATTGGTAGGATAGGACCACCCCTAAACTGTAGTCACAATGTCCTCCACTAATTCCAAAGGGACAATGATTGATTGGTTTGCTAATTCCAAACGGACGTTGCTCTTCTTGAGAGGTGGTAGGTTCTAGGCCTTGTACATGTCATGGGAGATGAGATTGACACTAGAACCAGAATTAAGAAGAGCCTTGCATGGCTCATGTCTAGTGATTTGTAAGTAAGTGAGAGGACTTCCTGATCAGATCTCTTCATGGGAAGGTTGCTAGCCTTGATTCAATTAGAAACAACATGAGTTAACATCATAGTGTGGATCTAAGGTGATGTTTGGTTTGAAGGGCTTTCAAACATGTTCAATGCACAAGATGAGGGTGCTAGAGATACAAGATGACCAACCACATTAGGTTAAGAGGGTTTGGGAGGATTTTTGGAATGAAAAAATGGTCGTTTCCTCAATTGATTATTCGAACCACTCAGCTGGAAGGTCGGTTGCAAATGTACAACCCTTGTAGCATTTTGTCATTGTAGCTGTAGGGGAATTTTGACCTACATGGATGAAGTAGGAGGTAACTAGATTGAGGGTAGAGGGATGTGTGCAGACAGATATAGAGGATGGTATGAATATGGGTGCTCTCCTCGAGTAGATGGTGAATCAGTTCAATGATACTCTGGATGGTAATAATGATGTTGGAATGAGGCATGACTAGTAGAACTTCATGGAGAAACAGGTTTCTAAACATAGTACCCATATGGATCTAGTTACCTATAAGGGTACTGTTGTCTTGGTGGTGGCATTCCCCATGAGTATGGTTGGTGCCACTATAGATATTATTTATATGGTTGTGGTGGAGCTTCACTTGGGTAGTAAGCTTATTGTTGCTAGTGGAACTACCTTGGATTTTCTTGAGGATAAGGTAATCGTCTGGGTGCTTGCCTCTATGCTAGTTAAGGATTCAATGTGTACATCCCAGACTCTTGTAAGTGTGACACCACAGGGCAACATCCCTTGGGATGTTCATACTCACAAATGTCACATCCAACATCATCATTAGAGTTTGTCTCCATACTACTTCTACTATAATAGCTTTTCCCTTTCCTCAGTTGTAGGCATGTTCAGTTTCTTTCTACCTCCTACGATCACAATCACTATTTTGCTCTTTTTATTTTTCAACAATCTTCACATCAGTTTGAAATTTTCATTTAAAGAGTCCCATAATTTATCAACCTTTGCCAAAATATCATAAACAAATTTTTGAATAGAGAAGGTTTTCCTATTCACCACCTCATTGAGTGGTGACTCCTCCTCGTCACAGAATTGGACCTCCCTTTTCCTTATGGAAGGGTCCCTATTATATTCTTCTACATTTTCCCTTTTTTGTAACTCACCTTCTTCTTTGGCTACCTACTCTATCAACCTTTGTATCTAATAAGCTTTTAGTTCAACTAGTCTCCCTTGGGCATAAACCCCAATAGTTCTTTTAGTTTATGCTCTAAGCCAATCTATGATGTGACAGAGTTGTTTCCCCTAAGAATAACCATAGTTAGGGCATCAGTGTAAAAGGAAATAATATCTACCCATGGTTGCATCCAAAGGTTCATGTATTCCCTGTTTCCAACCTTGGATTTGCCTTCTTAGGTTAGACACTCTAGAGTATGTCTAATATTTGTCATTAAATAGTTCCAACGTAGGACTTCATTCACGAATGGATTTCAACTCCAAGGACTAATACTAGCTTTCTGCCTCTTTGATGAGTGTCTTGGGGAATAGCTTCAATTTTTGCTAATCATTTTCAATATTCTACAAGGCACAAGCATCGTGAAAGGCTTGTAGATGATTTTGTGGATTAGAGTTATATCCCACCTCAAATTTTGAGATATTGTTCATGTCTAAGTGCTTTATTTGACTATCTTTCACATGCCTAGTTGGAATCTTGACTACCTCTACAATGTTAAGCATACTTTGAGTTGGTAGCAAAGGCTCATCATCATCATTATTTTGCTATCACTGATGATGTCCTCTATTACCACTTTAATTATTGTAGGTGTGGTGATTTGTATTATTACCCCACTGCTTACCTTCATCACGATTATTCCTTCTATGACATTTTTTAGAATTAGAAGAAGAAGAAGAAAGACACTTAGATAAATATGGAAAAGAGGGAGGAGGACTACCACCACCATGATGTTTGCTAATTCCTCTACAGTTGTCACAACCATGTTCGTTAGTTTTCTTATTATCTTGATGCTTATTCGAGCTCTTGTCTTAATTTCCCTCTTTCCCTAAACCTGGATTATTGATAGTAGATTGTAGATTCAAAGCCACATCCCCATCATCTGTAAAAAGGGGTGTTGAATTTTCATGTTGAGAGCCCTTATAGGGAGGGTCCTCATTGTCATCTTGGTTCAGTAAGAACAAGGGATTGGTGCACTGTTTCCCCTTCACATCTTCATGATGCCTATCCTAATGTCTATCTGTCCTGCATGTTTCAGTGAGACAGTAGTCTTGATAGTCGTAATCATGCATAAGATACTCTTCTTCAAGATTGTGGATGCCTATCTTCTTAAGAGTTTGAAGCAGCATCATGAGCATAGATCAATCAGCAAGAATTACAATGTTGCCTTCCATATCATGCCATCATAGTTACTCATCTTGATGTAGAATGAAGGTGAAATCAAGCACATACTCATCTAGATGAGTATATACCACCTTGCATTCTTGAGAGACCATTGGTTTAACATCATCACGCTTGTAAGAAGAAGAAGGAATTTTGCAAAAAAAAAATAAATAAAATATCAGTGTGCTTTTGTAATTATACTATTTGGGAATGATGTTGACCTTAGGGTTCATTCAATGATGTTAATGATATTCACTAAACCTAGATAGCGCATGTTTCAACAAAAGAGAGTCCTCGACAATGGTGCCAATGATGAGCAGTGAGGTACTCCTATGCCCAACCATACAAATCACAAAGCACTCACATGCTATCCAGTTGAATTCTGTGGACTCTCTAGTTTCCAGTACACTAGTCTTCTAGGAAGTGAACCTTGCCATAATGGTCAGTCATTATCTTCCCAATTACACTTGTGAAGTACAAGGATATGGTTAAGTGTAATCAAGGCATATGATTTTTATTATTTTATGTTTTATGGTTTTGATACTGAAAAAGAGAGATGAAGTAAATTGAGAACTAATTTAATTTCTCTATCTAACTACTCTCTAACTAGTCCTAACATAAGCATTCGATCCTACTTTCTGTACACATTCTGAACCCATGTATCCACTGCTGGGTTACTAAGCGCTATGCTACTAGGTGCACCAAGAAAATACATGTCTACGCTTGAAGCGGTCATACTTATCTATTTAATTTATTTATCTTATCTGGGTTAACCACTTAATTAGCTTAATTACTATGGAACACTGAATAAATAACTAAAAAAATTAAATGCATGAATAAAACATTTAAACTATCTAGAATGCTACAAGGTTTGATGAGAAAGCTTGTCTTTATTGCCACACACTATCATGCTCAAGTACAACAGTGCTTGAATAGAGATCCATACACTCAATGACTCCTACTATGGACACTCAAGAAAATATTCTAACTTTCAAATGTAAAAACTGCAAGAGTTTTACTACACTATGATAGACTTATGCCTAAACATGGCAGGTTGGCATGTATTGATAGGCAAGAATAGATCCTATGTCAATGGGGCCATGTCAACACATGAAATGATGCATCGACGAAGCCTAGTCCATGGGGCCCAGTTGACGAGGCCTCGTTAATGCAACCAATCCACAACTCATCGAATGAGATATGAAACAAATTGAAAAGAGAAATTAGAGCTTAGAAATTTTACGAGACAACTTATGAGAGAAAATTCATAAAAATATATTATTGCTTTCAAAACTATGATCTACATCAATGTATGGCCATCAAATTATTATAAAGAGGATAGAGCCATACTTGGGATTAATGAGAAGTTATTTCCCAATGATAAAAATACAAAAATAAGTTTAAAAAAAAGAGGCTGATTTGGTGCCAAAAACAAGTACATCCACACAGTAGTTCATTTTAATAAAATAAAAATTATTTTATCTTTTTTTCTTGATGTGATGACAAAGTGAAAATTTAACATTTTTCTTTCCTATTTATCTGTTTGAACACATGTGGCATGACACGCTATCTCTAACAATTCCTCTTTTAGTGTGGACTGCATGGGTTTCCTTGTCTTCTTATCTATATTCTTTAATCTTCTTGATGCCTCTCCCATGGCAAAGGCACTTATTTCTTTAATTTAAAGAAAATTTAGTTAATAAATCTGTAGTTGATTATTGGTTTGCACATGTTCAGGTTTGATGGTTCCCTCATTCACTGCTTATTTGATGAAGTAATATTTTATGTTTATGTGCTTTGACTTCTTGTGTAGCACATGTTCATTTGATAATTGGATGGATCCTATGTTCTCACAAAATAGTTTGATTGGAAAACCAATTTGGAATCCTAAGTGTGTTATAGGTTTCTTGAGTTAAAGTATATGTTGTACATCCTCAACCATAACTATGAATTTAGCTTCACAAGTTGAGAGATTTATTAAAGTTTGTTTTTGTTGAATTCCAATATATTACATTGTCTCCATGGAATATCATGACTCCTGATGTAGATTTTCTATCATTATGATCTCCTCCCCAATCAACATCTAAATAAGCATCAAATTGTCCATTCTCTTTGGTATAGATGAGTCCATGATATGTTATGCCTTTAATGTATCTTATCACATGTGTGAGAGCATTGAGGTGGCTTTGCCTTGGTTCTTGTATAAGTTATGTTAGGTAGGATGTAGCAAACTAAAGATCCACTCTTATGTGGTATACAAATCTGATAGCTCCAATCATACTTCTATATTGAGTTATATCCACAATATGTATATTGTCCATTTATTAAATCTTTAGATTATGAGGAAGTAAAGACATTTTAACTTTTTCTTTGCTAATTTTGTATTTTTCCAACATGAATGGAGCATATTTGGTTTGTTGGACTTTGATTCGCTTCTTGTTTTGGTGAACTTGAATTCCAAGAAAGTATTTTAGTTCTCGTAAGTCTTTCATCTCTAATTCATTCCATATATCAAGCTTGAATTTTTTTTATCAGTGTATTATTTGCAAATGTGAAGATAAGATCATTCACATATAGTGTGATTATGATGAAATTTGTATTACTATGTTTGTGATACAAAGTGGGCTTAAATACACAACATGAATATCCTATTTTCAACAAATAATCATTGATTTTATGAATCCATTCCCTTGAAGCCCGCTTTAATCCATAAAATGGTTTATTTAGTTTATACACCTTATCTTATTTTCCTTTGATGACATATTGTTTAGGTTGGTAGACATAGACTTCTTCATTGATGTTACCATTAAGGAAGGCTAAGTTCAGGTCCATTTTATGAAGGTTAAGATAGTGATGAACAATTGTAGAAAGGATGAGTTTAACTATTTTAAACCTTGTCATTAGTATAAATATCTCCTCATAGTATATATGTTTTCTCTATATGAATCCTCTAGCCATAAGTCTTAATCTATGTTTGATGATCTCTCCTTTTTCATTGAATTTAGTTTTGTATAGTCAATTACAATTTATTACTTTTTTTCCTTTAGTTTTGTCCATTAGTCATCAAGTTTGATTTTTTTATTATGGCTTTGCATTTGTTGTACATGACTTTTCTCCATTCTTTAATTTTTAGAGCTTCTTCCAAATTTTTAGGTTCTTGAGATAGAGCTAAATGTGTCATGTTTGTAATAGCACTAGATCTTATTGTTCCCCTCCCAATGTGTACGTCCAACATTTGATTTTGAGGGTGATTCCTTTGTATCCAAGTCTTTGGATTGAGTTTAGTATCCATCCTTTGATTGCATTGTTAAAAATTTGTTGTCCTAAATTTTTCTTCTAGAAAGATGTCATCCTTTGATGAATACCATTTTCATTTAATAAGATTATAACAATTGTAAGGAAGTGATAGTAAGGTGCTCATTTTTTAGTTCAAAGACATGGATTCAAGCTTAGGCATAGTCACTCAAAGAGGTTAAGCTTTTGCTTATCTACCAATCCTTTCGAGACCTTTCTTGGACATGATGAGCATTGTGGCTCTAGGTGATGATCCTTTTTAAAGATCATAGTAATTATATCCACTAGTTTTAGAATCATTTTCAAGAAAAATGCATTTCTTTACTCTATTATTGAACTTGCCTAGAAATTGCTTTAGTTTCTTGACATAATGATGGCATCTAAAAATCCTTATGTGAGATATGTTGGGAAGTCTTTCATGGAACAACTCATATGGAGTTTTTTCATTATTTTTGATGCTAATCACTCTATTTATAATATAAGTTGTCATAGTTAGTGCTAAGTTGCAATAGCCTTCTATGAGTTTATCATGCTTAAGAAGACATCTCATTATTCTTGCAGTGTTTTATTTTTTCTTGCCATTTAATTGTGGGTTGTATGCACACTTGGTTTGATGAAATATGTCTTCTTTAGTGCAAAAATCAATGAATCTTTTGCTGATAAATTCTTTTCTATTTGTTCGAATAATTTTGATGGTGAAATTTTTATTTTTCATCATCATGAGAAATTTTTTAAAACTTATTGGATGTTTCATCTTGCTTCTTAGATTATAGGCCTATGTAAATCTGGAATAGTCATCTATCATTACAAAAAAATAATTAGCTTTGCAAATAGAATTGATTAACATGTAACCTACAAGGCCCATGTTGATGAAATGCAATGATTCTTTGCCTCTTTGCATATGATTGATGTGAGATAAATTTTTTTGTTTGCTTCGAATGCAAATTTCACATTTGTCCTTTGGGATGTCTCTAACTTTCATGCTAATAACTTTATTCATTTTTGTTATTTTTTCTATCTTTGAATATGATGTGTGTCCAAGTCTTTTATTCCAAACTTTAGCTTGTTGTTCTTTACCCTAGTGGTCTTAATCCTTTGTATCTTATATAGTACTAGTGCTATTGCTGATTTGTAGTGATGACTTCATTTCATTAATGGTTTTGATGTAATTTTGCTAATTTTTTGTAACATCAATGAGATTTCCTTTTAGATCTAAGTGTTTACAATTCAAATAATATTTTCTATTACTAAGTGCTCTTATTTTGTAGACCTCTTCACCATTTACTTTAGTTATGTTGCAAGTTTTAGTTTCAAAGATAATTCTAATGCCTTTATTTAACATTTGTCGTATTGAAAGTAGAGAGTTGGATAGCTGATGAACATGATAAAATTTAATGATAGTCAATATCTTATAGTTGAAGAGTCTAACTATGCAATTTTCTACACCTTCGATGTTAAGAAATTTACCACCACCAATTTTGATGTTTTCAATCCTTTACGGTTTGCAGTTAAGAACATATTCCTTGTAGGAAGTCATGTGATTAGAGCACCCACTATTAATAGTTTAGGTATCTTAATTGATCGAACTATATGAGACATTTAGAAGCCTCCAGATTATCTAATATCTTGAAGAAATTTTTCTAGTATCTCAATCAGATAAGAATGGTTGCCTTAATCAAGTTTTCTTGCAACATTAGTACCTTCCTTTTTGTTTACGTTTTCTTCTCTTCATCTATTGCTGAAGGTAGATTTCATGTTCTATTCTTTTTCAATGGTCTTCATACATGTGTCTTCTCTTATTACAAAATCTACATTGCAAAATTAGATTTCTCTCATTGTAGTTCCATCTTCTTCTATTAAAATACATTTTTGTTAGAATTTGGATTTGATACTAATCAAAGAGTTTTTATATGTAAGAAGATTTGAAAAAATAATTATTTTTCAGATTTTTGGTAGCTCGATAAAGCAAATGATGTGGGTGGTCCAGCTGTGGAATATTTTTTTTTGATTTCGTAGTTGGGATATATTCACAATCCAAATGAGTTTTGGGTTGACCTTAGGTTTGTTAGAAAGATAGTTCTGCAATATATAAGCATGTAAAATTTCAAATCAATTGGAATTTATTTGATGATTCAAATATATCATGAAAAATGGTTCTTAAATAAGACTATTCAATGTTTAGAATAAAAATTAGTGAATTGCATGATGATTATCTCTATGATCCTAGAGAGTTATGGAGTGAGTGAATATTTGATACAAAGCTCTTTCAACAATCTACCTTCCTACAAAATTTTGAATTAATTTGAGTTGATTTGATAATTAGAATCTATTACATAAGAGTAGTCCCAAATGTGATTGTTCAAATTCTTAGATTACTGAATTGGTGAATATGAAAAATTGATGATAGATTATGAAAGTTATTAGAGGAGAAAATTTCATAACATAACCTATCTTATTGTTGTAGCATCAACTTGCCTTAATGATGTCAATGTCATTTATTACAAATATGATTTGCCCACATATTTAAAGCCAATGTCGAGGCTATAATAGAATATGATGGGATAAGCCTATTTTATGAAAAATTGAGTTGGAAATTCAAAAGACATAAGAGTTTGAGGTCATTCTTTAATTACATCAACCCATTAATATTTTAATAAAATAAAAATCAATTTTTCTTTTTGCTTGATGTGATGAAAAAGTTCAAATTTAACTTTTTTTTTCTCTTGTTTATATTTTTGGACACATGGAACATGACACACTATCTTGAACAAAAACAAGGGTTGTACATTAGGGAAGGGTGTGGATAAAGAAGCAAGTTTAATAGTAGAAATTTCAGATGGTAACTTGAAACATTCACGTTATTATTGGAAGGACCTTTGAATTTATTGACATTATGGATATTGAATGTTACCAAATGAAATATTTTGCATATTGCAGATACTAATTATTCAAGATGAAAACATGGAGTGGATTCTATTTTAGATAATTTGAAGAATAGCATTTGGGATGGTTTAGGCATAAAGAAGATTAGATAATGAGCCTATAAAAAAAGTTGATATATTGTTGTTTGATAAATCTAAATTTTTTGCAGTAATGATATCATACCTATGATGTTGTAGATATGTTATCGTATCTCATGATACATTATCATATAAATGATATCGCGAGGTGTGTGCCAACATATAAAAGCAACACATAGGTACATGGATCCACAGTAGATTTGATAACATAGTAGCAAAACTCTTTCAATTTGTTTTTATAATTTTAGCTTTTAGTACTTAGCTGTGTGTGCTCGCAATGTGATGTTAAGTTATTGAACGGAGTCTTTATTCAAGTGTGATGTACTTGGATGCATTACATAACTGAAAATAAAGATCAAGATTACTTTCCATCATTGCAGCAACACTTAGTTTTATTTCTGCTTTCATTTAGTTTAATGTTTACTATTTTCATAGTTACTGATTTACTTTAAATGCACATTACTATTCTTGTCGTTAAGCAAAATGAGTACGATTGATCTTGAGCACTTAAGTGTAGCTACTTGGTAACCCAGTAGGACTATTACTTGGTATGCCTAGTAGTGTGGTACTTAGTAATCCACTAGTAGTTACATGAAGTCCAAGGTGTGAATGGAAGATCAAAATTGGCTACTCATCACATAGGCTAGATTAGATTCATTTACTATCACTTAGATTAGAAATCATTACTTTTAATTCATGTTAGCTAGGAGCACTGTGGCCCATACAACATCATCTATCATATGCCTCATTGTGAGTTAAACCATATGCATTGAATTTATTATCTCATGTGGAAAGACAATGATCACAAACTCTAATTAATTATTTGCATAATCACATTGCCTTGTCTACAAAATTTGATTGGGATCATGTGTGAACACTCGTATCTCATATGGTTGGGTGTTGGATACTCCACCACTCATCATTGGCATCGTTGCCAGGGACGAGTTAATGTTATGCTAAGTAATTGATTTTCCATAGTTCATTATATCTAAAACTTAAAGTCAAATCCAACAACCATAAGTAAAGCACACTTTTAATTGAAATTGTTTAAGAACTATAACATGGCTTCACATAATGATCAATCATCACTTGCCAAGGAGACAAGAAGAAGCAGTGACAAAATTGTTAATGAAGAAGAATGGAGGATGCTAATGTAAACACGAATCACTTATGTTCACATTGATCCATACCAGCTAGACTTTACTCTCATCTTCCATTAGGACAAGCAAATGAGGTGGAGGGACATACAAGGCAACATAATCCTACCTATAGAATGTGCATCATTGAACATGCTACAAACTACTCTAAAGGGAATGCATTCAGACTAGATCCAAGAAGGGTATCATGTGACTCAACACATGACCAAACCTTATGAATCCACCAAGAAGCAAATGAGAAGAGATGTTTCCATGGAAATCAAACATATACATAGCAAAGGGAAATAGGCTAACACTTTTGTTGTCATAGAAGAACTCGATGCTGATTAGTTCATTTCGAAACAACTCCACCAAAATCATGGGGAACTTTCAAAGACACCTGTCATCAAAGTAGAGAAACTTGTTAAAGCCCAACTTCATTCTACTATGGTAGAGACACATAAGGGGGAGGCTATTGACTAAAGATACAAGCGGGACTCTAGGCTAAGGTATCTTGCTCAATCTTATAGAGAGACATATAAGAGTCACAAAAGGAGAACTAACTAGCATTATTCTCTTACTACCTCATCTTCCTCATCACGATCATTGGAGAACTCTAATAGGAGAATACATAAGTACAGGGCACTGATAGGAAAGAAAGCCAAACTCATGGCCATCATAATAGATATTCAAGGTACTTTGATTTAGAAGATGAAGAGTATGAATGAAGAAGAAGAAGAGATAAAAGAGAGGATCAAGAAAGGCATGAGCATAGAAGGGATCACCACTACAATAGAACATATGAACTTGATTACGATGATGAACCCCTAATGACAACTGACTGTCAATGGGTGGTCCTATCCATTTGACTTTCTAGTAATTGATGTGAAAGATGTTGATAAGGAATTCACAATAAATATGGAGAGGGCATGGCTTAGCACAATTGACAATAAGCTAAGTATGAGAGATTTATTGGTTGAAATTTCTAAGAAAGATGCACATGGAGCCATACACATGTAGTGAATTTCATGCATAACTACTAAAAGTAAAGGGTGAAATAATGGACCAGCACTCTAGAATGTTGATGAGTGGCGAGGTACCCCTATGCCGAACCATACGAATATGAGTGTTTCAAGCATGATTTGGTCGAATTGCAAGGATTAAGTGCTTATGCGCCCTTGTAGAACAAGGATGAGTTGGTTGATCGTTATCTTCCCAAGCTTACCTATATGTCATGATTGTATGGTTAAGTAAGCTTGAGGCATATGATTTTTATAGCTTTTATGTTTTTATGTCCTATGCTAGTAGGGAAAGAGAGAGATAACTAGGTGACTAATTTAACTTAACTACTCATTAATTAAGTTCTAACTAATCCTAACANATAAAATAAATGCATAAGAAAATAAAATAAAAGAAATGTGTAAAAAAACAAATCTCAAGTGCTGCAAGGATGAATCGAAGAGCTTGTCTTTATTGCCGTACACAAGGTCTGCTCAAGTACATAATGCTCGAATAAAGATCCATCCACCCTTAGACCTCCTGCTGTGGGCACTTGGAAAATACTCTAACTTTCAAATAGACTACAAGAGTTTCGCTACTTGACTCCTAAAAGACTTCCTTTCCAATTGTGCACCTAGGCATTGTATTTATAGGCTTGGGAGCAACTACTCTAATAATTAGAGTAACCACTCTAATAATTAGAATAAACCACTAGAGTAACTGCTCTAATAATTAGAATAAACTGCTAGATCAATTGCTCTAATAATTAGAATAAACCGCTAGAGCAACTTCTCTAATAATTAGAATAAACCCACTCTCATCAAAAGTTAACATAGTTACCATTCCAATCCACATCAAGAACAATAAATAACTAGCATATGCAACCAAAAGAGTAGAGGCCACAAAACCAAAAGACACCTTATGGCAACTAACTGAGAACCTTAATCTATCTAATATAGCATGGAAACATTTGAAACACTTACTAATTCCCAAACTAAGAAAATGAATCAAACTAAGAGCCCAAATACGAAACAATCAACTCATAATCATACAGCAAAAGGGAAAGAGAACAAGGACTTAGATGATCATAACTCCACTATTATCAAAATTACATGGGATAATGATAGAAAAGTTATGTCACTAAAGATGGTAGGTGAACCACCTACAATGTATGACCCAGGACATTTAGGGAGCATTTTCCAAATACTCACCCATGAGATTAGTCGTGGGGAAGATACTTTACTTTGACTTTGGAATTAATATGTGATTTTTCGATTTTTTGTTTTACAATTCCTTCCATCCTTTTACATTGTTTGACATCTTCTCATTCTTTATATTATTTAATAATTTTTTCTATATTTTCTATTTCTTTTATACTTTGTTTCTAAACCCTTTGTAAATAATTTTGATTGTTAATAAAACACATTCAAATAAAGGCAAGATGTAGCCCAACAAGGTGAAGATTTCTCTATGTTATCAGGTCATAAGAAACTGATTATTTGCACAATGAGCCCACATCATCTATCCATCCATTCCTTTAATAAGAGCTCAATACCATGGCCATAATGACATTCTTTTCCATCATACAACTAAGAATAAACTTGTGATCATTATGCCTGGATCAAAAAGTGAAGAACCAAGTGAGAATGTAAAGGGTGTGACATCAAGGAGATTTGTGAATTCTTTTGGATTATTATTGTAAGTTCTATCATTTTACTAAGGTTTTATTATATCCTTGTAGATCTAACAAAAAATGGGAGTAGGAGTTAAATAAGTGCTACCTTCAAGGGTTGACATAGTTAAAAAAAGTAAAAGAGTACAAAATAAATTTCTGGGGGTTCCACTAGAAAGACATGTTGCCCATGCTTGAAGGTAGATGGCTTCTCAAAAATCTAAAAATAAAAATAAAGTGCTATGAATAAAACTCCTTCCTTGGAAAATACACCAAGTGACAATACCCCTTATAACATTGATAGTATTATGATTGTAATTCCAAGAGATAAAATGATGCAATGTCATTAGAAGGTGGTTTGGACTTGGTTTGAATCTTGGACAAAAAGGCTAATGATTACCTTAACCACTAATAAAACACAAGAATTCATTATACCTATGGCAAGACACCTCGCGTCTCAATTTTTGTAATCCCTTATAAGTCCAGTCCATCTCACTAACTTATGATTTTATGTAACATAGAATTATTTCCCCAATTTGGTGGTGCTAACATGTCTTTTTCTAAATAGGTATGTGTTACACTCAACTCAAGTACCTACGGACACTTTTAGGCATGGTTATACAAGGGCATGAAGGGTTGGAGCCTACTTTTGGGAGGACCCACTTGTATAATTGTTGTGTCTTATACCTGCCAAGTAATTCCACATCATCTTGAGCTTTCTAATTTCAATAAGTGATAATAAACACTTCCCATATCATTCACACTATCTGTTCCAATGACACAATGCAATTGTCTATCTCATGCATTCCATCAAAACCTCATACACTTTCATAGCCTGAGATTCCTTAATCATAGATTTTCAACACTTATTTTTCACAACTGAAGCATCATCTCCATGTCAAGACCCTTTCAACATGATGTATATCTTCAAACCATCTGATAGGACTCAAGTTTTCCTTGAAAAACCTTAAGAAAATTTGATTTTTTCAAAGGTAACATCATAGTTACAATATTGCATGTACGATGTCGTATTTATGATATTACACCCATACAAACTATATATAGCATTAGGAAGTTAATTTTTTTTTTCATTTTTGATTTTTTTCAAAAGAGAGTTGTTGCCAATTTTTCTTTATCACTCAACGCCTTGACATCCCATCTTCTAATGCCCATAACTTGCATATTCTTGCTTCGACTTTTATGATTTTCAAATATATGTGATTCCAAAGTGATCATCTTAGTTGTGGGGGGTGCTAGTACGGAAAATATGAGTCAATTTTTTGAAAATTGCTAACGATTGAAAGGTATTATAAGGGTAATTTTAAGGGTACATATCAAGAATTTTTCAAATAAAATCACTTATGTTAAGGCCAAAACAACTTTAAGAAGACTCCTAATTGATCATACCACTCATTGTATGCCATAGAAAAGTACTAATGGGGTTGTTCTTGAAAAATTTTCTAACTCTACAATCATAATGAACTAAGAACTTGATATAACTAAGGGTATGAGTAAGGTACCAAATTATTGCTCATCTATGAAAATACTCTAGTAATTCCAAATCCTTGATTGATCACAAATGGCCACAAAAAGAGGAGCAAAAGGAGAACTTCCATGACCAACAAGTTAAAGACCAGAAGGTGGAAGAGGACAAGTGAGTGAGCAAAACCCACAAGTATAACAAGGAGAGCAAGCAGCACAATCCTTTAGAATTCATCAACAAACTCCTACCATAAAGCAATCTACTTAAGTAGAAGTAGACATTCCATAAGAGCTAGTATAGGGACAACAACTCACACTATCACCTAAATGCCTTCAGGCTATTTAGGAAAAATCCATCATGTCGATAGTAATTGTGAAACTTAACTTTGGTCCATTTCTGGAATTTTCTCTAAAAGGTGTTAAGGCCCAACTTCAATCATTTCTTTTGTAGCCTACTCTAATAAAAAATGGAACATGGTATTTAGAAGAAACACTCTAGTTTTGGCAGAATCAACAAGCAAATGCTATATTAAAAATTGAAGGGATCTTAGTGTCTTACTTAGTTAAGATAATTGTAGAGGTNCGAACTACCTTTGGATTTCTATGAAGTAGAGGTGAGCGATGTTTGCATTGANGCTAGGAAGCTATGGTTGCAGTGGGAGTATGGAAAGGACAACAAAGAATACAATGAACTAACTACAGAAGAAAAGATCTATTTTAAAATTGGGACTTATCACTTGTTTCCTACCAAGAGATTGAACCGAATCTCTACATATGCAACTAGAGGTNTTGCAACCATAGCTTCCTAGCATCTATGTCAAATCTTGTTGATATTTGTGCCANCTGCAAGATTATAGGCCTTCAATGAATCATCTACAGTAAATTGTAGAAATCATCATTTGGGAAAGCATGGAAGAGGCTAATTTATTCAAAGTAATTGATGATGCAGTTAGGCAAACCATCTCAACAAATCCTGCTAGTGGAAAAATATCATTACAGTTAAGAGGAGAGGTCTAGTGGTCACAATAGATTTCTAAGAATGCCACATTATTCCTAGTGGTGCTTGAATCTAGAGAAGGAGCCACAATTGTGGTCATGTAGCACCATGATGTAGTGGGAGCTACACAAGTGATCACATACCACATTAAATAAATTTTCAATGTACTTGTTGTGTTGCCAACTAATATTTCTAAAATTAAAGATGCTCAAATGTTAGTTGGCACCTCTATGGCTCTTGCATAACATGAAGATGTATTAAATAGATTATTGCAGATAGGTCAGGTTATGACAAATCTCTTCAACATTCCTAGTGATGTCACTGCAACACAGTCTGAATTGATTGCCACCAAAGAAAAATTGATCATGGTTGAAACCAAGTCAAAGCATGCTAAGAATGAGCTTTGTGGATTATAAGAAGAGCTTGTAGCTCTGAGAGTAGAAAGAAGATATCCAACTTAGTTCATTACACCAAAAAATCTAGCACAATTCAGAGCTAAGAAAATTAGTTACCTCCTTAAGAATAATAAAGTGATGGAAAATGAAAAAGAAATGAAAATATGGGATGCTTCAGTGGCCAAAGCTCAAACAGATGCCTATGCTAAAACACTTGCTGCCTTATAAGAGAAAAATAAACAACTCGTTGTTGATAACATGTGATTGACCATTGTTAAAAAACAAAAAAACATTTTGGAAGAGAGCACCCATTAGCTAAGGGAATAGTTGGTGAGGGTAAACTAGGATATGATTTGCATAGTAGGAGAAAACAAAACTCTCTCCATGGAGGAGGTACGTGCCATCCAATAGAAGTTAGCCATCAACATTGGCATGTGGTAGAATGAGGTAAAGAAGAATGAATGGCTCAAGGAATAATTCTAAGATTAGGTGGGAATGTATAAGAAAATCAATAAAAAATGGATTTAGATGGGGAAGGCCAACATTAATTCAATGTCAGCACACAATCTAGAATGGTAATCCATCTTGGATTGCATGGCCCATAACTATAAAGTAAAACTAAAAAATAAAGACCTATAAATTGAGCACTTAAAAGAATACATGGGGTTGGCAAATCTCCGTTATGCTAACTTAGCCATGTTGACAATAGGTAGGCCCAGAAGTGAGCTTGAACAACAAGTAGTAGCCACATAAGCCTTGTATGAGAAAGAGCTTGCAAACTATAAAGATGCTTTACAAAAACTTCAAGTAGCAAACTTAGAGCTAAAGTAGTTAAGGTTGGCTACCAAGGGTAAAAAGATGTAGCAGTGAACTTGGGTAGAAGATTAACAAATTACCATGAATGAAGAGAAAAGGCCAAAGCTTTTAAAGAAGAAAGATGATAGTTTGTGGCATGGTATGTTAAAGCTAATCAGATGCTTTTACAACTATCATGTCCATGGAATGTGCCAACTCCATCAAACATTGGTGCATTAGCATGGATGGTTCACAATCCAAGAACAGAAAAGGAGAAATTGCAAGCACTCTTGAATTGTTATCAATTTTAGAAGTTTGACAACAAGGGAAAGCAACCAATGGAAGAGCCACCACCACCTAGAATAACATAAGGCTACATCCATTTTTGCCAAATTTTGTTTTTGCATTATAAATTTTGTCATGTCATGAATGTGTCATTTTTGTAAAACACCACTATGACACTTAAGAGTCATGTAAATCTACCTCCCAATTTTGTAAGGGACTCTATCCTCATTTTGTAACTCAAGGACAAGTTTTCAATCAATTGTGGGGGTATGATATATCCAAATTTTTTGTAGTTACGATATCATATCTATGATGTCATAGATATGTTATCATATCTCATGATACGTTATTGTATAAATGATATCATGGGGTGTATGCTAACCTATAAAAGTAACACTTAGGTGCACGGATCCGTAGTAGATTTGATAACATAGTAGTAGAACTCTTTTAGTTTATTTTCATAATTTTAGCTTTTAATACTTAGTTGTGTGTGCCTGTAGTGTGATGTTAAGTGATTGAATAGAGTCTTTATTCGAGTGTGATGTACTTGGATGCATTGCATGATCAGAAATGAAGATCGAGATTACTTTCCATCATTGCAACAACGCTTAATTTTATTTTTTCTTTCATTTAGTTTAATGTTTACTATTTTCATAGTTACTAATTTACTTTCAATGCACTTTACTATTCCTGTCATTAAGTGGAATGAGTATTACTAATCTTGAGCACTTAAGTGTAGCTACTTGGTAACCTAGTAGTAGTATCACTTGGTATGCCCAATAGTGTGGTACTTGGTAATCCCACTAGTAGTTACATGAAGTCCAAGGTGTGAACGAAAGATCATAATCTACTGCTCATCACATAGGCTATATTATATTTGTTTACTATCACTTAGATTAGAAACATTACTTTTACCTCATGTTAGCTATGAGCACTATGACCCATACAACATCATCTATCATATGCCTCATCGTGAGTTAAACCATATGCATTGAATTTACTAGCTCACATAGGAAGACAACTATCACAAACTCTAACCAATTACTTGCATAATCACATTACCTCATCTACAAAATTCAACTAGGATCATGTGTGAACACTCATATTGGGTGTTAGATACTCCACTGCTTTTCATTGTTCTAGGAAAGTCACAAAAAGAAGATAAAAAAAGATAGTTAAAAAAAAGGATTTATGAGGATCTAAAATAAACAAAGATCTAGCTCTCATAGAGGTGAATAGCCAAAAAGAACTTTGATGTAATTGACCCCATTTTATTGGGACAAGCCTAAGATGATGATGAATGATTATAAAAATAGCAATTGTAGGTCTCATTAATCAAACAATAAGAATAAAAAGAAAGCATCTTCCAATAATTAGGTATTAACCTAGTGGTAAGACTCTTGATTTGAAAGCTCCAAGTTATAGGTTTCATTCTGATAAGCAATGTTGTGTTATAAATTTCCAATTGAACTACATATCTTGGAATGTACTTATATTATAGTTACAAGGAGGGGAAGTGTATCAAAAAAAGAATAGTAGGAGGTTTTAAGGCTTTGTATGCTTTTAAAAGCAAGTGTAAGGATTTAGGACTTCAGGCTTAGAAGGTCAAAAAAATAAATTTTTTAAACTATCATCTATCCTATTACATTATATGGATGTGTTGTTTAGGGACCTAGACTCAATGTTACACTTTAGAAAGATATTGAAAAATGTAAAAACCTTTTCTTCTTAATAAGTTAAAGGTAAATATGTAGACACCTTACTCAATATTATTATTTATCTTTAGAAGTAGAAGCCTTTTGCTAATTTATTACATATGCTCATAAGTTGAATATCTTAAGGGAAGATAAAATCTCTAAAGTAGTTCTTGAGGATCTATGAGATCGTGGTTGGTATTTTCAAGGAATGTGATGGTTGAGAAAATGGAATATCTCTTGGAGGGACATGCAACAAAATCTTGACCATATTTGTCAACTAGTCGAGTAGAAGGTTTTAACATAGATGATGTCTAATGTAGAAAGCAAGAGATAATTTTATTTACATTACATTATATCTAATAAAATAGATGAAAAAGATCACTATCTCTCATATGTTATTCCAATCAAGTATTGGAATGCTATTAGCAAGCTTCACTTAAGTTCTCATCATCTCAAAATTCGAAGTGGAAGATAGATTCAACTTCCTCAAAAAGAGCACATTTATAGGTTGTGCAACTAAGGAGTCCTTAATGATGAGTTACACATGTTTCTTTCTTGTGTTGTACCTACCCAGTTGAGATAGTATTATACTGTTACAAAAAAAAATTGATATGATTTATTTTTGCTATCCTCATTGGTGCTTGGTCAATTTGTAATGTCTATATTTATTTTTCATGAAAATCTAATGTTGGTTCAAAACACAAAATAAAGCTTTAATTTCATTTCACACTTATTTCCCAATTCCCCAAGAAATCATATTTCATAGTGAAAGAAAAATAGTGATTGCAAAGCATTATAATGATCAGTAAGTGATGGGACGCGATATCGCATGGGCCGCGATATCGCGTCCAAGGCAATATCGCATCCCCGCGATATCGTGTACACGATATCACAATGCACCATCATATCTATAAATAAGAGGTGGCTCTCCCTTATTTCCTCATCTTAGGCTAGACAGTAGGGAAACTCTGGCAGATTGATCACTCCAGAGATAGAATATTTTCCATGTGCCCGCAGTAGGAGTCCCAAAGTGAACGGATCTTTATTCAAGCAAACATTGTACCTGAACACAAGTTTGTGTACGGAAATAAAGAAGAGCTTTTTGGATAAACCTTTCAGTGCATGGAATAGGATTTTATTATTGTTATTTATTACTTGTTATTTACTACAGAATGAGTGCGACTTGATTATGAGCATTTAAAGATGTGTACGGATAATCAAGGAATGGATGCTCATCGCACTTAGGCTAGATTAGATTCTCTCAACCCTTTCCTCCTAGTTAGGTGCCTCAGTACAACCACTTCGAGCACGTGTGTTACGCGTGGTGATCCCAGCAACGATTAACATTTGGTAGTCACGGTTGCATTGGTTTAGGGTGTGTACGGTAAGTGGGAACGGATGCTGACGCTAGGTTAATTTAGACTTAGTTCATTAGTTAGAGTTAGTAATTAGTTTCTCAACCCTTCACCTTGTTAGCATAGGAGACATAAAACATATAAACTATAAAAATCATATACCTCAGACTTACTTAACCATACATCATGACAACTACAAGTAAGTTTGGGAAGACAATGAATAATTAACCCTAAGTGTTCCATGGGGCGTGTAGGCACTTAGTCTGCAGAGTTCGACTGGATCACGCGTGCTATGCTCGTAAATGTATGGTTGAGTGTAGGGGTATCTCGCCACTCATTATTGGCGCTGTTGCTGGGGACTAAGTGTTTGTGTGCTAAATAGAACATAGGATATCACTCACATCGTTCGGAGCCTAAACGAACCTTCAAGTTAATTAAGAAAAATTTATAACGGTAAAATTAGCACACCGATAAATAACAATGTCTTCTTCTAGCAAAAGCAATTCACCACCTAAGGACCATACAAAGAATAGTCAGCAATCAAAAACACATAACCTAAATCCACCAGTTCCTCAACAATACAGGGTGGAATATACTCATCCCAATGAGTATATTCCCAATTTTACTTTTGTCTTCCATCAAGATGAGCAGATGTGCTGGAGAGACTTGCAAGGTAACATTATGTTACCTCTGGACCGTGCAGTCCCAAACATGCTTCTTCGTGCCTTGGCACAGATTAGCATGATAGAATTATATGCTGAATACGTTGCGGAAGACTTTGACATGAGGGATTATCATCCGATAGAAGCACAACGTATGAGGGACTTAAGGCAGGAGAGCCAACATACACTGTCGAAGGGTAAACAGGTCCCGCACGTCCTTAGCAAAATCAGAGATGTTTCCCCTCCTAATGAAAGTGAGGAGGTGGGGTATCAGAACCTATGCTCAATGATACATAACACTGGTTTTGATCCCCATGAACACCAACTGTTCATAGAGGGAACTACAACACATGACAAGGACGGGCACTTAGATTGTCACCATGATCAGGGCTGAAGCCACAGAAGAGAAGATAGGAAACATCACCACAACGATGGTTCTCCTTCTTCTTCCCCTTCTTCACATCACTCACCCTCCCCTTCCACCTCTGGGCACAGCCATCACGAGCATAACGGTGAGGATAAAGGTAGACAAAATGAGAGACCTCGACGAGAGAGTCGAGAGAGAGGACAAGGGCATGAACGAAGGGAGAGTAGGGAACAACGAAGACATCACAGGCATCATGAAAGAGATGATCATGATGAGCCCCTACTTGCCACCCGAAGTATGCTCGACATAACAGAGGTAGTTAGGATACCAAAAAGGCATTTAAAAGATAGCCGGATCAAACACTTAGACATGAACAATATCCCATGTTTCGAAGGGGGATACAACGCTAATCCGCAACATCATTTACAGGCATTCCACGATGCTTGTGCCTTGCAAAATATAGAAAACGAGTGGAAAAAACTTAAGTTGTTCCCAAGGACACTTACCAAAGAAGTAGAGAGTTGGTACCGGTCCTTAGAACTGGAAACCATCAGGAGGTGGAGTACGATGTTAGAACTCTTCAATGCTAAGTATCAAACATACTCCCGATTGTCTAATTTGTGTAAGCAGATCCAAGGATGGAAGCAAGGTACTGATGAACCCTTGGATGCTGCCATGACCCGCTACTACACATTGTTACATTATTGCCTAGGCCATGGATACGCTTAGAGGGATCAACTTTGCCACATGGTAGATGGGCTCACACATGAGACAAGGAGAACCCTTGGGACTTATGCCCAAGGGAGACTATCACAACTTAGAGCCCATGAAGTACATTGCTTATTGGAACAAGTAGCAAAAGAAGAAGGTGAACTACAAAAACAAGAAAGTGCAGAAGAATACAACCGTGATCCCTCTCTTTGAAAGAAGGGAGTGAGATTTTGTGATGAGGAGGATGAGTCACCACTCAAAGAGTTGGTGAACAGAAAAACCTTGCCTATCCAAAAACTAACAATAGAAGTATCAGCTAAGATGGATCAATTGTGGGATTCCTTAGACTCCAGACTTGAAAATGTCTTGAAAATCGTAGAAGAGTCTAAGGAGGAATGAAGTAGTGACAAAGGTAAGACAAAGTGGAGAGATTTAGGCCCTGCACATAACAAGGGTAAGGGGAAAATCACTATCTCCGATGAAGTTGTGGATTCAAACATACACGATGATGATGGATGTGAGATCTGCCATTATGATCATCCCAAGGGATATTGTCTAATCATCTCACATCTACAAGAGTCTGGGGTGCATGCACTTAACTCAAGACTCAACCAACGGCAAACACCTCAAAGGTTACCTTATCCACAAGGTAACCCAAGGTAGTTCCACTAATCGTTAACGTATTATCCAAGTGGAACTCCACCACAACCCATCAGACAACATCAGTAGTGGAAATACCCACAGTCATGGGGGATGCCACCGCCAACACAACAGTACCCTTATCAGCAACTTGATCCTTATGGCTATTATGTGCAGCAGCTGATTTCTCCAAGTGACTCTATGGGTCACACAACTCTCCAACGTCACTACCAAGTTTGGGAGTACTTTAGGTAGACTCCCCACATACTTACCATCCTCCAACTCCATCCGCACCTCTTCCACTGGTAGTTCCCATAACACCTCCTACTCCAACAATGCAAGGGAAACTCCCCACTCAACCGTAGCAACGAAACATTGCGAGAGCTATAAATATTCAACCTGCTGTTGGTTCTGAAAACTATAAAAAGAAAAGGTCTTTCTTCAAAACCAAAAGCCTAGACAAACTCTCGCAACAACAAGCGGTTGAGCCCATGTACACTCCTCCACCATCTAACACTTCGAAGCACCCTTCAGTTCAACATCAGAGCTATACACATACAGTTATGTTAATGCATACTGTAACTGACTAGATCAAGGTAGGCCACCTTCCTAGGAAACTAACTGATCCTGGAAGCCCCTTAATCTATTTACAAATC
>MNCI01008716.1:202119-246746 GCA_015680685.1 Gnetum montanum
AAAATAAAGAGAAAAAAAAAAAGAAAAAGAAAAAGTGAGAATTCAAAGCACACCCCTTAGACAAAATAATCCCTTGGAATACAAGCACTTGTTATGGAACTAAAACTCTTTTCTCTAACTAAGGCCCTTCTCGCTTTCCATTCTCTCCTCATTCATTTCGTCGAAATGGTGGTCGCTCTTGGAGGAGGCATCCTTGTCATTCAAGTGGATGGTTTGGATGAATGCATTGATGTGAAGTCACTGAAAGTGGTTGGTTTGAGGCCAGAGTTGGAATGAGATTTTCCAAGTCACATTAATCATAAAACACACAAGGGGCTGTACACTACCTTGTTCTTGAGACTCCATTCTATTCTCTTCTCTCCATCCTTCTCTCCATTGTTCACCTCATTGCTGGTTGTATCATTAGTATATATTTTGGTTGATGCATTGTGTTCTTTTTGGTAAATTATTATGGTTAAGAGTTTAACTCTTGTTCCAAATGACATTCCTAGAGCCTACGGACTCTTTGAATGTGGGTTTGTCAGGGCATTAAGGGCATGAGCCTACTTTGGGGAGGACCCACTGACATTCCTATTTGGTGCACCAGTTAACTTCTTTCCCCTAACATTTTTGCAATCCATTTTATTTTGTTCATTTCCATCTTGACATCCATTTCATCGATGTCATAGTTGTCCCTTTTTATCTATCTTTCTTATTCCTTTTCTTTCTCCATTTTAACGCTACCGAAGGTTCACGATTAGTCATGGGGGTACGGGGCTCGATTTTTTCGATTTTATCCTAGCCCCAATTTTTTTCAACTGTTTTCCTAACCCCTACACCTTCGGTAGTTATCATTAATATATCTCCAGATCCGCAATCAGCCATGCCACAACTCACCCAATGGACTTACACTGAAGCAAGGTAACAATTACATGATGATTCAATTACCCTTGCTAATATAAGTTTGTGTTGTGTGTGCAGATGGCAATCATACAACAACGGATTGGATCTGGAAAGAACACTTGGAATGGAGCAACGCTATAAGCAGCTATGCAAGGAGCAAGATCGATGGTTCGCTTACGAATGGACAACGAAAGGCGCAATCTTGGCGTTGGCAGCAGCAACACTTATTTCTCTCTCTCTTTCTCAGCCGCCAAATGAGACATGATATCAATGTAATAAGGTATTCACCCTTATTGTCCTGAACACCAGTTTTGTTGTGTCTTGTAATGATGATCTGTTCACATGTCATCCCATTAGTTTCATTTGAGTCAATAATCCCATACCTTCCCTATATTATTGTAAGGAACTCGAGGATGAGTTTTCATTCAGTCATGGGGGTATGATGGGACGCGATATCGCATGGGCCATGATATTGTGTACGACATGATATTGCAGTGCACTGTCATATCTATAAATAAGAGGCAGCTCTCCCTTATTTCCTCATCCTAGGCTAGACAGTAGGGAANCTCATCGCACTTAGGCTAGATTAGATTCTCTCAACCCTTTCCTCCTAGTTAGGTGCCTCAGTATGACCACTTCAAGCACATGCGTTAGGCGTGGTGATCCCAGCAACGATTAGCGTTTGGTAGTCGCGATTGCATTGGTTCAGGGTGTGTACAGTAAGTGGGAACAAATGATGATGCTAGGTTAATTTAGACTTAGTTCATTAGTTAGAGTTAGTAATTAGTTTCTCAACCCTTCACCTTGTTAGCATAGGAGACATAAAACATAAAAACTATAAAAATCATATACCTCAAACTTACTTAACCATACACTGTGACAACTACAAGTAAGTTTGGGAAGACAATGAATAATTAACCCTAATTGTTCCATGGGGCATGTAGGCACTTGGTCTGTGGAGTTCGACCAGATCATGCATGCTACGCTTGTATTCGTATGGTTGAGTGTAGGGGTATCTCGCCACTCATCAATAAGCATAAGCCTTTTTAAAAATATCTTTTATAGTAACAATGTTTCCCTGATGTTGTCCAACACCCCAAGGAAGTCACTTAGATTGAATGGATCTAGGATGGAAGACTTGGGGAATATGCTTCTAAACAAGCAAGCAATCTTTGGAAGAGAGCGAGCAACACAACAATAGGGAGTCCTACTATTGACTTGGTACTACCAAGCCAAGATGGGATTTCTAACACTTAAGAGTACCACTCAAGGGCACATGAGAGTGTTCCATGGTCCTCGAACCATAGGGAAAGACTAGAAGAATCTCCATCCTGATACATCTCTCACATTTATTGTATCGGGGGAAGGACAACTACTAAAGGTGCATGGGTATAAAACTACATGCAAGATTACTACTAGGCATCTTAGTTGAAGTCACCAATTAACCTAACATGGAATCATGGAAAGTTTGTAGAAAATGGAGCACTGGATGATGTCCCTCATCAAAAATTTGTGGGGAATAAAATTACTTGCAGGAGTTTTGATCGCATCCAACCTTTTAAGGCTAGTATGATCATACTTACCGAAGCTAAATAAAATATAAGGAGGAACTACTTGTGTGGTAGGACTAAAGAATCTAAAGTGCTAGAGGTGACTTACCATGGTTAATCTAGCATGAGGTCAACATTTTGTAGAACAAAGCATAGTGGACCTCAGCAATTAAATGCCCAGTAGTCAACTGACGTGAAATCTTGCAATTTTGCACAAAATTAACCATGGTTGTGGGTCTTGTAAGAGTGGTGTTGTTATAAAAATCCTGGTCAGAACAAAGAATATGGATTTATAACTTGTGGAAATTCAGCATAGTAAGCCTTACCAATAATAGTTGGATGTTGTGTTAAGTTAAGTGGTGACTGATCCAACACGGGTCAAAACCAGTTAGCAGCAGTGAGCAATAGTTAACCAGTAGTTACTGGTTCTAGCAGTTAGAGAAATAGTTAACCAGTAGTTACTGGTTCTAGCAGTTAGTGGTTCTGGTCTAGTTTCCGTTCTCTTCAGTAATGGCCCAAAAACGTTCTTGTAACCATAATTGTATCTAGCAAAAATTATTTAATAACAATTCTCATGCATTTCTAGTGTGTGCTTGCCTAAACACCACACAAAGCTATGTGTGTTGCCTATGTTTTCTTTTTCCTTCAGTTCTTTATCTGTTCCTGAATTTAACAACTGCTATCAGAGCCACGGATCAGTGGGAGCAATGACATCCGAGGACGGGAAAGTCCAGATCGACAAATTCGATGGAACAGACTTTGGGTTCTGGAAGATGTAGATTGAAGATTATCTGTATCAAAAGAAGTTGCATGAACCGCTGCTAGGGAAGAAGCCAGATCAAATGGATCAAGAATATTGGAATCTCTTAGATCACCAGGCACTTGGTGTNATTGTCATCTTTACTAGAGAGTTGGTCTGCAACAGTGACTGCTGTGAGTAGCTCATTAGGTACTTTACAATTAAAGTTGAATGATATTCAAGACTTGATTCTTAGCAAGGACATTCGAAGAAGGGAGTCAAGCGAATCCTCAGGGTCTGCTTTGAATACAGAAAGAAAAGGTAGGAGCTCACAACGTGGTCAAAACCATGGTAATGGTAGATCGAAGTCCAAAGGTAGAGGATAATCTAAAAATCACAGGGAAGTTGTTTGCTAGAATTGTGATAAGAAGGATCACTTTAGAAATCAGTGTAGGGCACCAAAGAAGAAGAAAAATCACACTCAAGATGATGAATCAGCGAATGCAGCAAAGGAGATTATTGCTGATGCTTTGATTTGCTATGTGGACAATCCCATTGAATCTTTGATTTTGGATTCAGGTGCTTCATTCCACTCCACTCCATGCAAGGAATTATTACACAATTATGTTGCAGGGAAGTTTGGAAAGGTTTATCTTGCAAATGATGAACCTTTGGATATTGTGGGGAAGGGTGAAGTTCAAATAAAGACCACCCAAGGGATGCAATGGAAATTGCAAGATGTAAGACATGTTCTTGGACTTAAGAAAAATTTAATCTCCATGAGTCAGATGGATTTGGATGGGTATACAACAACATTTGGCGATAGATCATGGAAGATTACCAAGGGAAACTTGGTTGTTGCATGAGGCAGTAAGGTGGAAACATTGTACATGACTACAACAAAGAAAGATGCAGTTGCAATTGCTAACTATGATGGTGATTCAGTCCTATGGCATCGAAGACTTGGGCACATGAACAAAAAAGGTATGAAGTTGTTGGCTTCAAAGGGAAAGTTACCAAAGTTTAAGTGTGATGATGTTGGCTTGTGTGAAGATTGTGTTTATGGAAAGCAAAAACGAGTTACTTTCTCAAAGATAGGGAGGATACCACAGACTGAAAAGCTTGAACTAGTGCATTCAGATGTATGGGGGCCAGCTTCAGTGAAGTCTCTTGGAGGCTCAAGCTATTATGTCACCTTCATTAACGATTCCACTAGGAAGGTATGGGTTTATTTTCTTAAAAATAAATCTGATGTGTTTGCTACTTTTAAAAGGTGGAAAGCTGAAGTAGAAAATCAGACTAGTTTAAAAATAAAATGTATAAAGTCAGATAATGGAGGGGAATATGATAGCCAAGAATTCAAGAATTTTTTTTTCGAAAATGGGATCAGGATGATCAAGATAGTTCCAAGAACGCTAGAGCAAAAAAGTGTTGCTGAACTAATGAATAGAACCTTGAATGAAAGAGCTAGGAGCATGAGAATACACTCTGGGATACCAAAGTTCTTTTGGGCAGATGCAGTTAACATAGCAGCCTACCTCATTAATCGAGCACCTTTAGTTCCATTGGAGTTCAGAATACCAAAGGAGGTATGGACTGGGAAGGAGGTAAATCTTTCACATTTAAAATTTTTTGGGTGTGTCTCATATGTGCATATTGATTCAAATGATAGAGATAAGCTTGATCCTAAAGCCAAGAAATGTTATTTTATTGGCTATGGTTCTGATAATTTTGATTATCGTTTCTGGGATGATCAAAATAGGAAAATTATCAGACACAAAGATGTCATTTTTAATGAACACATGGTGTACAAGGATAGGTTTGGTTTAGAATCCAACATTGCAGGGAAGCAAGAAAAGGAATGTGAGAAGGCTGAACTAGAAGAGATATCTGAGAGGGATGTGGATGGAAGGACTCAAGCAAATCCTGGAAATAGGATAGCTGAAAATGAAAATGACGTTGCAGAAACAGCCACACCAGAGCCTCAGTTGAGAAGGTTTGCAAGAACACCAAAGCCTAGAGAAAGGTACTCTCCCTCGTTACAGTACTTATTATTGATTGATGCTGGGGAACCAGAATGTTTGGATGAAGCAATGCAAGCAACTGATTGTGTTGAGTAGGAGGTGGCTATGAGAGATGAGATGAAGTCACTCCACAAAAATATGACATGGACACTAACTGAGTTGCCAGAAGGAAAGAAGACATTGTAGAATAAGTGGGTGTATAGGGTCAAGGAAGAACATGATGGCAGCAAAAGATACAAAGCAAGGTTAGTAGTTAAGGATTTCCAATAGAAAAAGGGAATTGACTACACAGACATTTTTTCACCTATAGTAACGTTGACTACTATTAGAGTAGTGCTAAGTATTGTGGCTGCTGATGATTTGCATCTAGAGCAGCTAGATGTCAAAACTACATTTCTACATGGTGACCTCGAAGAAGACATTTACATGACACAACCAAAAAGGCTTCCAAGTTCCAGGGAGGGAAAATCTGGTGTGTAAATTGAAGAAAAGCCTGTATGGGTTGAAGCAGGCTCGAAGGCAATGGTACAAAAAGTTTGATGGATTTATGTGTAAAAATGGCTTTGTTCGAAGTGAGATGGATCACTGCTACTATTTCAAGAATACTAATGACTGTTATATAATTTTGTTGTTATATGTTGATGATATGCTAGTTGCAGGGACTAGCATGAAGGAGATCAATAGCTTAAAGCAGCATTTGGCAAGAAAATTTGAGATGAAAGACTTGGGGACAGCTAAGTAGATACTTGGGATGAGAATATCTAGAGATAGATCTCAAGAAAAGTACATAGGAAAGTTGCTAAAAAAGTTTAGTCTTCAAGATGCCAAGATTAGAAATACTCCTATGGAAAGCCATGTTCATCTCTCCAAGGAGCAGGCACCAAAGACAGATGAGGAGAGAAAACACATGGCCAAAGTACCTTATGCTTCAGCAGTTGGAAGCTTGATGTATGCTATGGTATGTACTAGGCCAGCTCATGCAGTGGGAGTTGTTAGTAGGTTTATGTCTGATCCAGGAAGGGAGCTTTGGGAAGCTATAAAGTGGCTCCTAAGATATCTGAAAGGATCTTCAGGTATGACACTTTATTTTAAAAGGAGCAGCATTACTCTACAGGGTTTTTCTGATGTGGATTTGGGAGGTGACTTGGATAGCAGGAAGAGCACCACTGGCTGTCTCTTTACCGTGGGCAACACGGCTGTGAGCTGGATGTCTCGACTTCAGCAGAGCATTGCTCTCTCAACCACAGAAGCAGAATATATGGCTATCTCAGAAGCTGGAAAAGAGATGATTTGGTTGAAGGGTCTTCTAAAAGAATTGGGTAAGACATAAGACAATAATGAGCTTTTCATTGATAGTCAAAGTGCCATACATCTAGCTAAAAATCCAGTCTTCCATTCCAAATCCAAACACATTCAGCTAAGGTATCATCATATCCAGGAATTGATAGATGATGGAACATTATTGCTGAGGAAGATTTCTGGTTCAAACAACCCTGCAGACATATTAACCAAGGCAGTCACCTTTGCTAAGCTGAAACTTTGCACAACCTTAGCAGGCCTCCATGGTTAGCAATGAGGGGACATTGTTTGTGGGATTAATAGCATCTATGGAATAAGCAAGGGAGTAAGAGTTTGTTTTGTTTGATCAGTCTCCAAGTGGGAGATTGTTAAGTTAAGTGGTGATTGATCCAACACGGGTCAAAACCAGTTAGCAGCAGTGAGTAATAGTTAACCAGTAGTTACTGGTTCTAGCAGTTAGAGCAATAGTTAACCAATAGTTACTAGTTCTAGCAGTTAGAGCAATAGTTAACCAGTAGTTACTGGTTCCAGCAGTTAGTGGTTCTGCTCCAGTTTCTGTTCTCTTCTGTAACGGCCCAAAAATGTTCCTTAACCATAATTGTATCTAGCAAAAATTATTTAATAACAATTCTCATGCATTTCCGATGTGTGCTTGCCTAAATGCCACACAAAGCTGTGTGTGTTGCCTGTGTTTTCTTTTTCCTTCGGTTCTTTATCTGTTCCTGAATTTAACATGTTGCACGTAGTAATAAATAATACAGTGTTTGTTGTTCAGTTAATGTCACAGGGAATCTTGAAAATTTTGCATAGAAATGAACACAAGGGCCTCATTGATCAAGAGTTCGAAAGTGGTCCACGAATCACCTAAGTTAGTGCACAAGTAAAATCAATTTGGTGACATGTTTCAATAAAGATAAAAAGGGAAACCAAGAAACTTTGACTTTTGTAAATAAATTAGTACAATTGATACATTATTGGCTCGAGGAAATGAGGTGTATTATGGGCTGAGTGTGTCCTTCCACACCCATTAGTATTTTTTGTTAAGTTGGAATAGTTTTGTTTGATATTGTACAAAATATAGATTTAATTTTTTCTTTGTTAAACTTTATTCTTTAGTCTTCAACCTTTGTGAAAATTAATGGTAAATATTATTTTATTCTTTTAAGAGTGCTTTTGCACAAAGATTTAAGTGAAATGATCTGAAATTGTGAAAGCAATAATTGAATCAATTTTCAACCAACCATACTTGCTACCTTGACTTTTGTTAATCACTTTTCATTCCTGCTACCATCAACTTTTCTTAATTACTTTTGTTAATTATTTTTTCACCAACCATACCTACTACCTTGACTCTGGTTATTTTTGCTTTAGGAACTATACCTGCTACCTTCACTTTTGTTACTTTTTCTTTAGCAATCATTTAATCATTTTTGTATATGTTAATCATTTTTCTATCTTTTTTGTATTGTGCATGACAACTTTATTCTCCAATATGTCATAAATAAAAAATACATTTTCTCGAAAGGAACCTCTTTACTCTATCTTCATTATGTAGACCCTATACTCATCTTTGTGCAAATATTTTTCTCTCTTCCATCATTTCAATAGAAATCAAGCTACAAATTTCCCAAGGTGACTTTTGATGCGATCCTTGAGCATAACAATGCTAGTAGAGGCAACAATTACGAAGGTGATACTTATGGTGGCAAAAGAGAACAATTATGAAGGTGAGAGAAGAGGAGATTATTGTATCACTTAAAATATAAAAGTTCACTAAAAGCCTTTTAAGTTGATGAGGAGATTGTTGCATCACTCAAAATTTATAAATTCATTAAAATTTTTTAAATTGATGTTATAATTATTTTTAATGTGATGCGAAGCCTTGATATGGGGTTCATTCTTAAGTACAAAATGATATAACATATCATTCGATATGTCATTTTACAATGGAGAGCAACATTGATTATGCAGACATCAGTTATAATGGAAAGGAACCATTCTTAAACATTAATGGTTAAAGTGGTAAACTGCTTAGATATTGTGGAAAACAAGGGTGGCACATTAGAAACATGAATGGTTAGAAACATACAACAACTTGTCCGTGTTCTAGAATTTGGAAATTGGAATGGTCATTGTTAAGATAAAGGAACAAAGTTCATTCTATTCCATTATATTAACATTAACATTAGGCAAATTGTCCATGATAGCAAAGCTTTGACATGCCTAATGTTGTGATGATCATTAATCGGTTGCATGATTCACATTGATGTTATCACATAACATGTGTGGTGTATGCCAATTCATCTTAAAAGCTAAATTACGGTTGCGAAGTGTGCCTTTGTATTGTGTATAATTGAACATTTTTGGATATAGAAAGGAAATACTTTATTGTATTAGGATAAACAAAAAATGGAAGAAATACTAGAGATTAAGCTTTCATTCATCTTGTAACTTCTTCAAGATTCCACTTAATAGGATGAACATTGTGAGTGTGAGTAATGATCTTCTTTTGATCCTCTTTACCAAAGATATAATGAAAGATTTGGAAACTAGCAAGAGAAAAAAAAAGTTTATCCTCAATAAGGAATTCAAGAAATACATTAAAGTGGAAGACTTCTAAATTTTATTATAAACTAAAACTGACAATGTTTTTATTATCCCTAACCTATGGCAGCAACGTTTACCATTGGGCCGCTTTCAACGCACGATGTCCAAAGGAATTTAATAACATGAAGGCCAAAAATTGAAAATCATTTGATTCCTGAAAAACAATTTCTTCGGTTCCTAATTTGCATTATACTAATTAAGCAATTATTAAAACCAATCACCATACATGTGGCTAAGTCCTTGATGTTTCAATCGTAATATCGATGTTAGAAATGCCGCTCCAGGGATTCACGACCGATAAGCGACACAGGAAAGATGTTCAAGTGCTTCGGTTGTTGCGGTACAGGACAGCAGGCTTCTGGCCAGGTCCAGGAGTCTCAACCTGATTTCCTAACTCTGGATTACAAGAAACTTGCCGATGAAATCTCAATCCATTTCAAAAATCTCGAGGTGGGTTTTGGTTTACATGGTAATGATATTACATTAGCAGCCAAGCTGTGAATTTAGCGGATGAATGAGCGTTTTTATTTTGTGTCTCTGGTTAGAGCTTGTGGACTGAGGAGCCTTATACCACGCCCACAAATGCAGCCGATCCTGCTCAACTTACCTATGTTTGGAAATACCTGTCGAGTATCGATATTCTTAGAGAAGTATTTTCGGAAGAAACCCCAAACAATCAAATACTGGTAAGCTACAGATATTGTTAATTGTTGACTGTGGAGTCGTGAATATTTCGTTATTCAGGTAATGTTTTACGGCAAAAATGGTGGCAAAACAGGAAACGTATTTTCGAAGAGGAGAAATGGAGGCGAGCAGCCTGTCTTCGGAGATTCTCAAGATTAGGGACAGAGGCAATGAAGTTAGAGTGGGCATCGTTGTAGGCTTGCTTTGCGTTGGGCATGTGTTGATGGAGTTCTACGCTATAAAACAAAATGCAGACGAATGTTACGCTGTTATGAAGGAATGTTGTAGATTGGCCAGATTGTTGAAACAGTTAAATTATGTGAAGAAAAGAGACAGGCTGCAGATGCGGGAGGCTTCACGCTTACTTGTTGCAGGATCAATCATGTGCTGGATACATACAAATCCAAGCAGACTCACAAGGTCAGTACCAATGCATATAAATTGATGTGTATGTTTATCTAGCCTTAGGTTGTTAAGCCAGAGTGGTTTTCCGTTTATGGAATTTTACAATCACTTACCAGGGAGAAACATAAGGTAGGCAAATGACATTTTCACCATGATTTTGAACGTTTGCATAACAGGCCAAAATTTCCCAGTAAATGGGATTCTTAAATCCATCTTCAAGATGTTGCTTTTCTTGCTGATGGTTCTTGTAACAGGGTATCAGGGCCTTGAATTAATCTTTCTCGTCTTTACTTTTATTATCTGATTGATATTTCTCATTCATTAGGCAAGGCTGAATTTCGTATTTTTATGCTTTTATCTTCTAAGATGTGGAATACAGAAAAGGAACTCACTGCTCTCTTTAAACAATTTAATCCAGTTTTTTGATCCTTGCAAAACAAGGTAGACCTCTTTCATCCATTGCTTCAGAATTTTATGTTTGTGAATTTAATACATGACCTGCACTTTCAAACAATTGGTATTATTTGTCAAAGTTTATCCCCACAACCTGTTAAGGAGTTAGGGGGTGAACTGAAATGAGAGAACTGAAATTCCAATAATCTTCATCCACTAGGTAATTACGCAACAATCTTAAACGGTTGATATTAATTGTCAAAATCTATTTTCCTGGCTTGATAAGAGACGATTTTTCTTTGAAAAGAGAGATTAGAGGAGTAAGATATTCCAATAATGTTCAGGGTACTACTGGAATTTGGCCTGATCTCTTTCACTATGCTATTATTCAATCTTCGTACAATTCTATTGCTTCTGGATATTTAATCAAACTCATTCATTTCTTTTATAGACTTCCCAGGTTACTTCTGTATGATTCCATTAATGTTGCCACGTTTTAAACACCAGTTAAGACCATAATTTGTTATATAAACTTTCATTAAAACCGATGAAGGGGCTACTATTTTGATTTTACTCTGCTAAAAATTGTACTGTTTTGACAAGGTTCCAGTCCGTGGTTAGATCCATCATCCACCGTAGATTCACTGACCGCTCATAAAGTTAGCCTGGAAAGTATGTGCCTAAAGCTATACGAAACTTTTGATGTTCACCTCTACCCTCAACCGCGGGAACATCTTCCAGGCCGTTTAGGGGCATCATACCCAAATTATGCAGGTAAAAAGGTCAATGTTTTCATAAATTATTGAAGGAATTTTCTGCCTGGACTTGGCCCTCTCTATTTAACTATTGAATTCAATTGATTATTGACATGCAAAATAGTTGGTATAGAGGATGACATAAAAGATTTGATTGATGTCATGGAATGGGGAAACAAACGAAGAACAATGGCCATTATCTTGCACGGTTGTAGTGGCAGTGGAAAGACCACATTAGCTGACGCAGTTTTTGCCACCGTTGAACTTCCTTACTGTAACTATGCCAAAATTTCAGTTTTTGACAACAGCATATCCTCTGCTTCTTATCCGGGACTGGATTGGGTCAGGTTTCCTAATGAAGGAAACGATGTCCGTGCTTTTATATACATTGATAATGCTCTCAAAAAGCAGGAACTTGAAGAGCTTGTTAGGAAGCTTCTCCAACACCTGAAAGATGCAAGGCAAGTTAGGATTCTTGTCACTGCAAGGAACCTGCATGAAAGCATTGACTGGAATCAGTTTCTGCAACCAGAATGCATAGTAACTCATGAAACTCGTCCTCGGAACATGCAGGATTCATTCGAAATTTTTAAATCTGCAGCGGGGATGGATTTTTCATCTGTCACAGATGAACAAAAAGAAAAGCTTAGAGAAGTTTCCAAAGGTTCTCCTGGTTGGTTATTTTTGGCAGGGAAAATTATTGCTGGCATAAAAGGGTCTAATCAGAGTCCTTCACAAACAGATACAGGAACTTTGCTTGAGTCACTACTCTCCAAGCAAAATCAAGCAGGAGGTGACATTGTCAAATTGGTAGAGGATATGCAGTTATTGGATGAGGAACAAGATAATAATCTCGGTGACATATGCTGCTTTTTCCATGATTTTCCATGGAAACATGTTCAACATGTTGTTGGAGAACAAGCATTGGAAGATCTCCAGCAGACAGGGATGATCTCTAAAGTCAATTCCAGAGTCCATGTGCTGCACCCCATTTTCCAATATTTCATAACAAAATCTAGGGAATATTGGAGAACATTGCATTCTGTGGAGGAAGCCAGAGAATATATTGAGAAAATTTACACAGAGGTAAATCAGGTAACTAAGAAATGTCGGCATTTTACTATTCTTATTTCTCGCTACAGTGATTCTATCAGACTTTTTCTTGACTACGTATATTGTTTGTTTTGTTTCAAGGGGTTGCAGAACCCTTTGAGGGGAATCATTTTTGGAGATGCCAACACTTCTCAAACGTTGAACATAAATACAAGCTTCTTTGCCGCAGTGCACAGGAACTTGAAAGTTTTAAAAGTTGCCAAGTGGAGCACCTTTTCTGATGTTTTCTTGGAGCCTTTTGAAAGTCTTATTTGTTATGAGAGTCCCTGTGCATCTGACCCTCTTCCTTTTGACTTGAATAAGACAACTAATTTGAGACGTTTAGTACATGCTGGGTGGAACTTCAACATGGCATTAACACAGGTAAGTCCTTTCATGAATGTACCATTTTGTATTTTTTTAGATAGAGAAGAACATATTAATTATAAAAATTTAGATTTGGATTGCATCCAGGACTCCCTTTCGCAAGTATCCTATCTAAATTTTGAATTTTCAAATTGAAATAACTTTAAGGTTAAACTATTATTACGCTTCACCATCAACCTTATGCTTCCACTTTTTGAAGTATGGGCTTCATTTACATCATTCTAAGCATGTATTCATCATAGCCTTTTCTGAATCAGCTCTTTTGATATCAGTAGTATACTAACTTCTGGTTTTCCATTCAATGTATTATGTACAAGTTCTAACAGAAAAGATGAACCATTTTCAGCTGCCATCAAGTTTGAGGTTTCTAAACTTGACAACTTCAGAAGACCCGTTCCAGAGTGTTCTGAGGGACCCTGCAAACCTGTCCGGATTAAGAATATTATCATTAAACCTGCAGTGCACAGAGGAGGTCAGGCTGCCTCCGGAAATCTCTTCCTTGCAACTGGAAGAGCTGGAAATCATCTGCGAAACCTTGGAAGAGCTTCCAGAAACCTTTGGGCAGTTGCAGAGCTTGCAAATGCTCCGCTTGAGCTGCCCTAAGATACCAAGTTTACCAGATGGCTTCGGACAATTATCAAATTTGACAGATCTGGATTTGGAAGGGTGCGTTTCATTGCAAATGTTTTGTGATGATTTCTTCAACCTTGCTGCTCTGAACATGCTTCATTTAGGAGAATTTCACAACTTGCCTAAGACGTATGTTATTGACATTATCAAAATGCAAACACTGAATGTTCTTTTTGTGCCACGTTCATGGTTTGTTTGCTTTGCTGGTAGAGAATTGCCGTCCCATATTCAGATCTACTACCCAAGAAACTACCAACACAGCAACGACTACTTGACACACTGACAATTATCAGGAAACAACATCAAATTGGTGAAGCAATACTCCAAAGCAAAAATGGACCCGCTAGCAGGTGGAGATAAACCCCAGGTCCAAAAGTGTACTGTCAATTAATGGGAAAAATTAAATTGTCAGCCAATATGAAGAAAACTATTCCTCTGTTTTTATCAATTTAAGTTATGTCTGTCATAACTTTCAGCTTTGTAATCTTTGCTTGAAATATGATTAGCCCCTTTTAAAATTATTTACAGTTTATAATAGAAAAAAGACTCATATGAGTGGGAAGATATGTTATGCACCGCAAGAACAACAGCAACAACAGCAACAAGTTGTTTTCTCCTATAAATTAAAGGGTGGGAAGATGTGTTATGCACCACTAGAACAACAAGCCTTGAAAGTTATCAAGGATGGCTTGTGTCCTTGGGATATTTCCTCCAGATCAAAGAAGAGCTCTGCATTGGTTCCTGTGGTTTTTCCCCACTCTGGGTTTTCATGTAAATTTTGTGTTTTTCTTCTTGTCTTTGCTATTTCAGTTTGCAGATTTAATTACTTTTGGAGCAAAAAGATTGCTACACTTCTAATTAAAATAAAAACAAGGGCAGTGGGCTTACTAAATTATTAATAGAGCTTTAGGCTATTTTATTTTTGAAATACAATATTTTTAAGAGCTGTTTTCTGATTTGGCTTACTTGTACGTCTATATGTTAGCAAGCCTATGTAATTCAAACGGTGTAAATTGTTATAAAATGATAGTGCACAACAAATCCAGCATGTCCTGCGAAGGGCAAAACCAATACATATGATATGCATAATGGATGGCAATATGGTTTTATATGCCATGATTTTCGCTTTTGTGCTTTAATAAGGAGGAATTTGCAAGGCACATCACTTAAAAAGATACCTTGCAAAAAAGACTGCCCTCCATCCAAAGGTAATAAACCCTATTTACAAAGAGATAATAGCATAACACCTTAAAACCTTGGATAAGTTCATTTCCTTCTTTGTTTTGAGTTATTATTTTCACGAGTGTGGATAGACTATGTCAAAGTGCTACCTATGTAGCATCTAGGGTTTTAGTTAATGCAAGTCCAATGTTTGTGTGGTGAATAAAGCTTATAGTTTTTGTCATTTTACCATTGACGCCTTAAATACTTAAACACCAAAAACCATAAAAATATTTATTTAATTCTCATTTTCTTACGTTACGATGATTCATCCTTGCCCAAGGATGTCAAAACTATACAACATGGAGTTGGGCCATTGAGGTTGTGACTAGTAGTAATTTTATTGCATTTCATGTGTGATGTTGTACCTATCCCCAAGAGGGATTGTAGCATGAGCATTGCACTTGTCTCTAAGAGGATTGTAATGCATATGTATTTATTATTATTATTATTATTATTTATAACTCTAAAATCCATAAAAATTATAAAATCTAAAATCATAAAAATTATAAAATAGCAATGCAACACAAGTTTTATTTGTATTATATGTATTATAACCTTTTTTATATTTCTTGAATGCAATGATATACGCAAGTCTTCTTGACAATTCACTCAATATTATCTTTGAAGCTTACGATCGAATTGCACTACAATTTGTATGATATATATTAGCAGTCCAAAACTAGCAAGACCCCTATCATTAGCATCGTTATAGTTTGTGACCTAGAAATAGTAATGCATTCTTGATTTTAACATTTATTCAAATCAAGTGTGTATTTCTTACTGCTGTGTGTAGATTGTGAACACGAACGAGATGACAAATAGCACTAAGAGCCCCCAAAGACCCCTAGAAAGACTCCAAAAAGAAGGACTTTTGTCACCTTCAAACATTCAAAGGATATGACCCATTCACTAATTCTGCTGGCTTATCACCAAGATAAGCAAGGAAGGTGGAGAGACACTTATGGCAAGTTCTCTAGGGACCTAGTTGTGGCTACACTAGATGATCTTAAAGATGCACTAATAAACACGAGGTTAGAGAATGAATGCATGTCGTACAATGCTCATGAGCTTGTGTATGATGAATTTGAGCTTTATACATACAAGATCCTAAGGATCAAATTGAAAATGAAGAGGCCAGCCATAGCTTTTGATCTAATCATTCAGGTAGAGAGCAGGAATCTAAAGTAGATAAGAAGGACAAAGGGCCACTCCACCATGAAGGCTCATGGTTAGGCATTGTTAACCGAGGTGTAGCTCAAACTAAAAATGATGAACTCCTTTCCAAGTTCCAACGTTTACATTTGTTTGGATCTTCTAGTGGTAATGATGATGTGCCTTTATTTGATTGGGGTGATTATCATGAGTTAACTGAAACTTTACACATTTAAAGGAAGCATGTTTGATATAACAATATTAAAAAAAGCAACATCAGTGATGTACCAACATATAGAGGGTATATCAGTGATGATCCTTAGCTTCATATGTAAGTCTTTAACCATGCTTGCTATCTCCAAGGGATCATGAGTGGTTAGCAAAAGCTATGGTTGTTTTGTTGTACACTAATATACTTAGGGTTTTGTTGTATGTCCTCCCAAGAGATATTCCATTTAATAATATAAAGGCTAAAATTTAAAAACCAATTTGATTTTTTTAAAAAAAAATACTTTTGCTTAGCATTTTCCTAAGACTTTGTGTCTTGGAAGTAGCTTGGGCTTTGTAGAAAGTTATGGATTAATAAAAAAATTTAGTTTTAATATATAAAAATTACACCTAGAGGTGTAAGGCAAGTGGTGAGGACATACTCCTTTCAATATTAATTTGAACATTTTCTTAACAATGCATATGCATCCAAATGCCTCACCTTGAACCTAACGAAATAGCCTTTTAAAAAACCACAAAGCCTCACCTTAAACCCAATGGAATAAACTTTTAAATGGCTACAACTTGGAACATTGATGATGCCTCACCTCAAATCCGTAGAAGTTATAGACCTGTCTGTGAAGTGCAAAGCCAACTTGTCTACCGCCATCTTTGTGATAGAGGAATGAAAGAAAGAAATAACTCAATCGTATTATGCAAATGCAGAAACCAGAAATTAACAGCAAGCTTTTATTTTATTTCTTAGAAACCACATATATTCAACTCTCAAACTCTTGTGTCCATGATTGATCCCAAGACAGACTTAAATAGCCACATCTAGGGTTACAAAAATTGAAACATCTAAAAACTGAGATAGATCTTCACAACAAATTTAGAGGTCTTATCTTATCTTTAAAGAAAATTATAAAACTATCAAACAGTTATAAAGGAATTGTAATTCAAGAAAAGTAAACTTCTAATTAATTGCTGTTATATGCCACTTCACAGCTGTTTTTTTTCCCCAATAATTAGGCTCACTTCCAACATGCTCCTCTTAAGCCTAATTCAATAACTCTATCATTCCTAACAAATGCTTCATCTTGATGAAAGCTTCATACATCAGTGGTTTGGTGAGGATGTCTACCACTTGGTCTTTAGACTTGCAATACACCAATTCAATTTTTTTTCAACTTGGTCTCTTAGAAAATGATAGCATAACTCAATGTGTTTACTTCTTTCATGCATGACAGGATTCTTTGCCAAGTTAATTGCAGACATATTGTCAACACAGATCTTCATTGGCCTCTTTACTGGAGCATGAATTTGACTCATCACATTCCCTAACAATATTGCTTGACATGCGCTTGAAGCTGTTGCTACATATTCTACTTCACAAGTTGAAAGTGCAACTATGGGTTGCTTCTTTGATGACCATGAACAAGTTGTAGCACCAAAAGTAAAATAATAACCAGAAGTGCTTTTCTAGTCATCTAAATCTCCACCCCAATCATTGTCAGAGTACCCTATAAAATTACAATTATTAGATGAGGAATAGAATAAACCATGATCATAAGTTCCCTTTAGGTATCGCATGATTATTTTGGCCACCTACATATGAGGTTGACAAGGAGATTCCAAAAACCTGCTAAGCAAACCAACACCATAAGAGATTTCTAGCCTTGTGCATGTGAGATATCTCAAACTCCTAACAATTTTCTTGAAATAAGTTGAGTCAATAGGTGTCCCTTCNTTCTAGCCTTGTGCATGTGAGATATCTCAAACTCCTAACAATTTTCTTGAAATAAGTTGAGTCAATAGGTGTCCCTTCATTTTTGGACAATTGTGTGCCAACCTCCATGGGAGTTCTCATAGGATTACAATTTTCCATACGAAATTTCTTCAAAAGTTTAATAGCATACCTCTTTTGATAGATAAAATCCCATCTTCTCTTTGAACTACTTCAATGCTAAGGAAATATGACATGAGGCCAAGATTTGTAACTTCAAACTCATGCATCATGGACTTCTTGAAATCTTTAATCATTTTGGGATTATTGCATGTGAATATTAGATCATCAACATAAAGACACAACAACAATATATCATCAAAATCATTAGTCTTCACATATAAAGCATGTTCAGATGGGCACTTCTAGAAGCCATTCTTATAGAGGAAAAAATCAATGCACCTATTCCATGCTCATGGTGCTTGTTTGAGATCATACAATGCTTTCTTAAATTTGTACACCTTATCTTCACTTCCTTGCTTTATGAATCTAGGTGGTTGCTTAACAAAAACCTCCTCTTCAAGTGGCCATTTAGAAAGGTTGACTTCACATCCATTTGATGGATTTTCCACTTCTTTTGGGCAGCAAATACAATTAGAAGTCTAATTGTTTCAATTTAAGCAACAGGAGAGAAAACCTCTTGGTAGTCATAGCCAAGCCTTTGCTCAAATCCCTTTTCCACCAATCTTGCTTTGTACCTTTCCACCTCACCATTTGACTTCACCTTTATCTTGAAAACTCACTTCACATTAATTGCTTTGTGACCTCATGGGATGTTAGTGAGTTTCCACGTATTGTTTCTTTCAATTGTCTTGATCTCCTCATTCATGGCATGCACCCATTTGGGATCTTGAATTGCCTCCTCAAATGTCACAAGTTCACTATTTGTAAAGAAAGAAAAGTGTACCAATTCTCCATCATCATTAACTTCATCATCAAGTGTTACCTCGTAGTCTTGTAGGCATACTGGTTGTGGGTGCTATTGCCTTGGCCTTCCAAATTCTACAAGAACATGTGGAGTGGAACTTTCTTAAGTAGAGCTTAATGTAGCGTTGTTGGTGGTAGGAACTTCAAATTCCTCTTCAAGGATACAAATTTGTTGCTTTTGGGAGTCTTTGTATAAATCAATATCCCATTTCCAAGCCTCTTCTTCGGCAAAGGTCACATCTTGGCTGACAATCACTTTTTTTTGTTATAGGATTGAATAGCTTGTATCCCCCATGCTTGTAGCCAATAAAAACAATCTTCTCTATTCAATCATCTAACTTTGTTCTCGTCTTTGCTAGAATGTGGGCATAAGCAATAGCACTGAACACTTTAAGATGTTTCAGACTTGGCTTGAAACCACTCCATGCTTTTACAGGGGTGATATTTTGCACACTCCTTGTTGGAGACTTGTTCAACAAGTAAATAGTACATGAAACAACTTTTCGCCAAAATGAATTTAATTATGCTCATAATCAATGGGAGAATTCAAAGCACACCCCTTAGATGAAATAATCATTTGNTTGAATAAACATGTTCCCTCTAACTAAGGCCCTTATCGCTTCCTACTTTNAGTTGTTGGTGCTACTACCTTGGCCTTCCAAATTCTACAAGAACATGTGGAGTGGAACTTTCTTAAGTAGAGCTTAATGTAGCTTTGTTGGTGGTAGGAACTTCAAATTCCTCTTCAAGGATACAAATTTGTTGCTTTTGGGAGTCTTTGTGTAAATCAATATCCCATTTCCAAGCCTCTTCTTCAGCAAAGGTCACATCTTGGCTGACAATCACTTTTTTTTGTTATAGGATTGAATAGCTTGTATCCCCCATGCTTGTAGCCAATAAAAACAATCTTCTCTATTCAATCATCTAACTTTGTTCTCGTCTTTGCTAGAATGTGGGCATAAGCAATAGCACTGAACACTTTAAGATGTTTCAGACTTGGCTTGAAACCACTCCATGCTTTTACAGGGGTGATATTTTGCACACTCCTTGTTGGAGACTTGTTCAACAAGTAAATAGTACATGAAACAACTTTTCGCCAAAATGAATTTAATTATGCTCATAATCAATGGGAGAATTCAAAGCACACCCCTTAGATGAAATAATCATTTGGGCTACAAGTACTGGTTATGGAACTGAATAAACCTGTTCCCTCTAACTAAGGCCCTTATCGCTTCCTACTTTCTCCTTTTTCATTTTGTCGGAATGGTGGTGACTCTTTGGTGGAAGCATTCTTGTTACTTCAAGAGGATGGATTGGCTGAATGTATTCATGCAAAGTCACTGGATGTGGTTTTTTTGAGGTTGGATTTGGAATGAGATCTACTAAGTCACATTAACCATTAATACATAAGGGGATGTACACCACCTTGTTCTTAAGACTCCATTCCATTCTCTCCTTTCCATCCTTCTTTCTCCATTTTTCAACTCATTGTCGGTTGTATCAATAGTCCATATTTTGGTTGATGCATTATTTTCTTTTTGGTAAACTCTTGTGGTTAAGAATTTAACTCTTGCTTCCAAATGACATTTCTAAAGCCTATGGACTCTTTGAATGTCGGATTGTCAAGGCATTAAAGGCATGAGCCTGCTTTGGGGAGGATCCACTAGCATTCCTATTTGGTGCATCCGTTAATTTCTTTCCCTTAAACATTTCTGCAATCACCATTTATTTTTTTCATCCCCATCTTTGACATCCATTTTATTGGCGTTATTATTGTTTCTTTTTCTCCATCTTTCTTATTCCTTATCATTTTTCCATTCTATCACTACCGAAGGTTCGCTCTCAGTCATGGGGGTCTTGGTCCAATTTTTTTGATTTTCTCTAAACCCCTACACCTTACACCTTCAGTAGTTACTAGTATTATATCTCTAGATCTGCATTAGCCATATCACAACTCAGCCAACGGACCTTACACTGAGGCAAGGTATTAAATGCATTCATTTACCCTTGCTAATATAAGACTGTGTTGTGTGTGTAGATGGTAATCATACAACAATGGATTGGATATGGAGGAAACACTTAGAATGGACTGGTGCTGGACTAGTTATGCAAGGAACGAGACTGATGGCACACTTATGGATAGACAATGAAAAGCACAATCTTGGTGTCAGCAGCAACAGACTTCTTCTTTTCTCTCTCTCTTCTCTCTTCTCTCTCAGCTGCCAAATAAGGCTAGATGTCAAATGTGTATAGTGTTCACTCTTGTTTTCATGAACACTAATTTTTTCGTGTATTGTAATGATGATCTGTTCACATGTCACCCCATTCATTGTTAGTGTCATTCAAGTCAATAATCCCATACCTTCCCAATATTTTGTAAGGAACTCGAGGACGAGTTTTCATTTAGTCATGGAGGTATGATGAGCCGCGATATCGCATACACAATATCGCAACCCACTGCTAGGTCTATAAATAAGAGGTGGCTTTCCCTTGTTTCTCCATCTAGATCTAGAACCTTAGCCAAACTATAGTAGTTTTACTATTCCAGAGTTAGAATAATTTCCATGTGCCCACAGTAGGAGTCTCAAAGTGAACGGCTATTTATTCGAGCAAATTGTACCCAAGCACACATTTGTGTATGATAACAAAGATGAACTTTCTAATAAACCTTGTAGCATGTGGACTAAGCTAAATAGGATTTAATTATTGTTAAATGTTTAAATGCTTTCTAGATAATTAATCTCTCTCAACCCTTGACTCTCCTAGTTAAGTGCATTCAGTACAACCACTTCAAGCACGTGTGCAACGCTTGGTAACCCAGTAATGAATAGCGTTTGGTAATCCCAGCAGCGTTGCACTGGTTCAGGGTGTGTGCGGCAAGTGGGAACGGATACTGGTGCTAGGAAAATGAGAACTTAGTTAGTGAGTAGTTAATGAAAGTTAGTCACTTAGTCTCTTCACACTCTCCCTATTAGCATAGGTGTTAAAAAGATAAAAGATATAAAAATCATATACCTCAACCTTACTTAACCATACAACCATGACAATACAAGTAAGTTTGGGAAGACAACGATTGATTAACCTTAAGTGTTCCATTAGGGCACGTAAGCACTTAGTCCTTGGAGTTTGACCGGATCGCGCGTGAGATGCTCATATTTGTATGATTGAGTGTAGGGGTACCTCGTCACTCATTAGACATAATTGATGGAAAGTCCTTCCCACAGCTGGGATTGAGATCTCAATTCAGAAGACTCAAAAGGCACCATGCCAATGCTTACTTTATTAACCAAGTGCTGCAAACATACTCATGCACTCTTCACATGTGCTCTTCTGACATCTCAGGAAATATCACTCATATTTCTCTATGACATCTCATGATCTTTTCTAGTGGTACAAGCATGAAGCAAAGCAATATTTATTGGCAAAGGAAAGACAAGATACTTGCAAACCTTTTCCAACTAAAATTGAGGATCTTTAGCTATTTCCATCTTTTTCCATCCTCTCTCAGCTATGTTTCAAATTGGAAGAAGCAAATTTGAAAGTTTCCCTATTGGCTTGGATCATCTTTAACTTCCTTGGAACATCTTGCTAAAAAATAGTGTTGGCAATTGGAACATCTCATCCTAGCCTGAGATATCTCAATCACAACTAAGACATCTTAGCCTTACTTGGGATGTCTTAGCTAAGATGTCTCACCTTCATCAGAGATGTCTCCCTAGAAATGCCATCAATTTACTAGAAGCGCCTCAGATTTACTAAAAGTGCCTCAAAAGATTGTCAAGAAACACCTCAACTTTGTCAGAAGCATCTCAAATTTTCCAAAAGTGCCGCAAAATATTCCAAAAAGCACCTCAAATAGTTTGAGACATCTCACACTCAACTGAGATGTTTCAACATTTCTTAAGACATCTCATCCAAGATGGCTGTCAAACATCTCAAACATCTCCTGAAGTTTCCAGATGTCTCCTTTGACATCCCAAATCTTAGGTAAGATATCTCATTGACCTCTAAGATGTCTTCATAGATCCCAAGACTTTCAAAAACACACATGTAGGGAAGATAACAAGGGAATCGAAAGAGGTGTCCCTACATCCATCTAGTAATATTATGTTGGATCTATTAGTTCTTCTTTTGCTTATCTTAAAACTAGATGTCATGGGAATATGGAACTCTTAGTAATTCAACATATTATATTTTTTCAATTTATTTCACCTAAGAGAGCATGGTTTCAACTTCTTTATTATTTATTTCCATTCCTAGATAGTAATATGCCAAGCTTAAGATGAAGATATCAAATCATAATGACAGCTGATGTTTGAATTGCTCCATAGCTTTTTAACAAGCCTAATATCAACCCAATAATCATCCAAATCATGAAGATGTTGCAACTACAAAATCAAAAAAAAAAAAAACAAATCAAAATTTCTCAATTAGGCCACCAACATCATTCAATATATTAGGTTGCCAAAAATTTGTAAAATAAAAAATTCTTTCAAATATTCTTACATCCATATAAAAAATCAATAATTAGGATTGGAGCAAAGGACAAAGCCATGGGAGATATGAGAAAGAATTTTCCAGCATGTTCAATAATTTATGATGGTACTCAAAATTCCAAATTAGGATACGAATTCACATAGGAACTATTATATTACAATAATTTTTGAAGTATTGTGCACAAAGGCAGTGAAATTCCTAACACATTGAACAAAAATTTAAGAAAAAGAATTGGCAAAAGACATTATATATAATTTAGTATGTGATAGAATTGGAAATGTAATTTCAAAATTGAAGACTAATAAAGAAATATGGTAGTTCATCCAAGAAAAATATAAAGACAAGGAGGGCACAAATCAATGTCAAGAAAAGTCAGAAACTACAAAAGGTCAAGGAGGAAAAACTACAAAAAACCAAAACAAGAAGTTAAAAAATAAAGAAACGAACCACCAAATTGAAGAAGCAAAAAGACAATGTAATGGCTTAGAAAATAAATAAGGGTCTATCAATATTCTTCAAGATAAACATGTATCAACTCAATTTTCTTTTTATCATCAAAATAAGAAAATCCCTTCAAACTTGTGACTATTAGAAAGTGGGTGTACTAGTCATATAAAATCAAGGATAGATGACTTTAATGAAATTAAATTTATAAATGACATTGGCAAAGTTCAACTTGAAGATGGAAGAAAATCGAATGTATTAGATATTGGAAACATTATCATAAATTTGGAAGATAGAAATAAATTTGAAATAAAATATGTTCATTATGTGCATGATCTTTGATGAGCCATGATATCGCGTGCCTCATTGCCTATAAATAAGAGGCAAGCGCATTTGGTTTGCATAGTTAGTCTTAGTCCCTTACCCAAACTCTTGTAGTTTCTCCCTCTCAAGGTTAGAATTATCTCTGAGTGCCCATAGTAGAAGTCATAAAGTGAACGGATCTTTATTCGAGCATTGTGTACTTGAGCACACCTTGTGTACAGCAATAAAGATGAACTTTGTGATAAACCTTGTAGTATTCAGAATAGATTAATTATTGTTAATTTTAGTTATTTAATACTTTTCTTAGTTAATTAATGATTCTCTCTCTCACCCTACAACTCTCCTAAGTAAGCACACACAGTACGATCACTTCGAGCATGTGTGTAACACTTGGTAACCCAGTAACGATTAGTGTTTGGTAATCCCAATAGTGTTGCACTCATTTAGGATGTGTACGGCAAGTGAGAACAGATGCTGGTGTTAGGATTAATTAAAGCATAGTTAAGTAGTGAAATAAAATTAGTTACTTAGTTATCTCTCTCCTCCCTTATTAGTACTAGGACAATAAAAACATAAAAACCCATAAAAATCATATGCCTCAAGTTTACTTAACCATACAATTGTGACATATAAGTAAGCTTGGGAAGACAATGATTGATCAACCCATCCGTGTTTCACAAAGGCGCATAAGCACTAAGTCCTTGGAATTTGACCAAATTGTGTGTGTACGCTTGTATTCGTATGGTTGAGCATAGGAATACCTCATCACTCATCATTGGCACCATTGTCGGGGACTTTGTTGTTTGTGCGCTTATCAGAACTTAGAAAATATTTCACATCATTGGAACGAACCCTTAGGGTTGGTTATAAAAAAATAGATAATAATACATTACACATTAATAGACAATTATGTCTCCTTCTTCGTACGAAAGTGTTTCACCACCTAGGTCTAATACAGGAAATAATCGAAGGCATAATACACATGATAATCCACCAGTCCCTCAATAGTTTTGCATGGTATATGTTCATCCCGATGAGTATGTACCAAACTTTACCTTTATCCTCCACTAGGATAACAACTGTGTTGGCGAGATCTAGAAGGTAACATGGTGTTACCTCCCGATCGCTCAGTCCTGGGCATGCTTCTTCATGATCTCACACGAATTGACATGTAACACTTATAGGCAGAGTATGTTGTGTATGATCATGACTCAAGAGGGTATCACCCCATGGAGGCACAACATCAAAGGGATTTACGATAGGAGAGACGCCATGAATCCATGAAGGAAAATTTATTGCAAAATGTTTCACATGTCCTAAGCAAAAATGAGGATGGTGAACCTGCATCAAGAGGTTTCCCACAAAATGATGTTCTTCCCATTGACTTTGGTCAAGGGGTTGTGTATCAGAATCTTTACTCAACTATCCATAACCTAGATTCTGGTATCAACATACACAAAGGATCTGAAAAAGGAACACGAATACATTACAAAAATGGACATTTCGATCGTAACCGCAATCGAGGCCATGACCACTAAAGAGAAGGAAGCAGGCATCGACATGGTGATGATCCTCCTTCTTCTTCACTGCCATCATCTCCTTCACCCTCTCCTTCAGGATCTGGACATAGTCACAAAGAAAAATACCATGAGGATAAGGGTAAGCAAAATAGCAAGCATAGACAAAATAGTTAAGAAAGGGAACAAAGGCATTCTAGAGAATCACAACATAGAAGAAGGGAGAGTAGGGAACAACATAGGAATCATAGACGCCACAGGAAGGATAATCACGACGAACCCCTACTCGCTACTCGAAGTATGCTAGACATAACCGAGGCTGTTAGAATCCTAACAAGGCACTAAAAAGATATTAGGATCAAGAGATTAGACATGAACAACATCCCACAATTCGAAGGGGGGTATAACAATGATCCTCAAAATCATCTACAAGCATTTCATGAAGCATGTGCCTTACAAAACATAGAAAACGAATGGAAAAAACTTAAGTTTTTCCCATAGACACTAGTTAAAAAGTGGAAAGTTGGTACCAATCCTTAGAACTGGAATCCATTCATAGGTGGAGTACCATGTTAGAATTGTTCAACGATAAGTACCAAATGTACTCCTGAGTGTCCAACCTACAAAAGAAAATCCAAGGATGGAAACAAGGAGGACATGAACCCTTGGATGTTGCCATGGGTCGATATTATGCACTATTACATCATTGCCCATGGTTATTCGCAAAGGGATCAACTACGTCATGTCGTAGATGGGCTCAGGCATGAAACACGAAGAACCCTTGGGACTTATGCCCAAGGAAGACTATCTGAGCTTAGGGCCCATCAAGTTCAAAGATTGTTGGAGCAAGTTGCTAAAGAAGAAGGTGAGCTAAGAAAGAGAGAGAGTGTGGAGGAATATAAGAGAGATCCTTCCCTTCGAAAGAAGGGAGTAAGATTTTGTGGGGATGAAGAAGAGTCATCACTTGAAGAGATGGTGAGTAGGAAAAATTTTCCTATCCAAAAATTAGCAATGGAAGTATTGGAAAAGGTAGAACAAATGTGGGACTCCCTAGATGATAGATTTCAAACCGTTCTTAAAATAGTAAAGGAGTCTAGAGAGCAAGGTAGTGACCGTGAAAAAAGAAAAAAGAGAGAAGCTAAACATGCATGTAATAAGGGTAAGGGCAAAGTTTCCATCATTGAAGAGGTTGTGGAATTAGATATAGACAATGATAGTGCATGTGAGATATGCCAATATGACCATCCTAAAAGATGTTACCCTATAATATCACATCTATAGGAGTTTGGGGTGTATGCACTCAATCCACGATTAAACAAAAGGCAAACATCCCAAAGGTTACCTTATCCCCAAGGTAATCCAAGACAGTTTCACCAACCCTTAACGTATTATCCAAGTGGAACTCCACCACAATCAGTTGAGCAATATCAATAATGGCAGCACCCACAATCATGGGGAATGCCACCACCAAGGCAACAATATCCTTACTAGCAACCTGACCCATATGGGTATCACGCGCAACAACCGATCTCTCCATGTAACTCTACTGGTCACATTACTCCTCAACCTCACTACCAAGCCTGTGAGTATTATAGGACTCCTTCTCCTAGGGATGATGGTCCACAAACATACCACGCTTCTCATCTGGCTACACCTCTTCCACCTATAGCTCCATTACCACCTGCTCCAGCTATGCAAGGTGAAATCCATGCATAGCCGCAGCAACATAACGTCACAAGGGCTGTTAACTTTCAACCTACTATTGGTTCTGATAATCGTATGAAGAAAAAACCTTTCTTTAGAACCAATAGTCTAACTAGGCCCTTGCAACCACAAGTGGCTAATTCTTCAACTGCCTCTCCCAAAAACCCAAAAACCCAAAAACCACGCTCAACGCATACAGTCATGTTAACTCATGTCGTCACCAATTCGATAAAAGTTGGTCATCTTTCTATGAAATTATCTGATCCTAGGAGTCCTCTGATATATCTACAAATCATTGGGAATGAGTCATGTAAAGCTCTTTTGGATTTAGGTTCTGGGGTCAACTTAATTTCTCAAGAAATGTACAAGGCCTGGAACCTACCTCCATTAAAAAAGAGTAACATTCATTTAGAGTTGGTCGACCAGTCCATCACTATCCCATTAGGACTAGTGGAAAACGTTGACACCATTGTTTGTGGATAGTCATATCCAGCTAACTTCCTAGTGATTCAAGTGAACAACGGTAAGGGGGACTTCCCAATCATAATGGGAAGAGCATGGCTAAGAACAATTGACACGTGCCTAGGAATCCACGATCTTTCCTTGGGAATATCAAAGGAAAATACATTTGGGAAGATTAAGAAAAAGAAAGTTCCATCCATCGCAGATAATGACACAGGGTGTAATTGCATGCAGAAGTCATCGTTTGTACAACGTTTAACATTTCCTACATGCAATCAATGTGCACAAGTGAATAATATACAAAGATGCCTATATGCAGTAGCCACAGGACAAGAGGGCATCTAGTGGCTGATAGCTGATCAAGAGAGCAGTTCAACTATATGCATGGAACCAACTGAGGGTTCGACTTGTGCTTACATCGATAGCATAAACACATTAGAGTAGGTCCATCACCAACTTCCATCCAATGGAAAAGCTTATATTGTTGTTGCCGTTGATTACTTGATAAAATGGGCAGAAGCAGCTACTGTTAAGGATTGTACATCATCTACAGCTACACGATTTATTCAACAACAAATCATAAATAGGTTTGGTGTGCCTCATGCACTTATTTCTGATAATGGTACACACTTCATAGGTGCGAATTTTTGAAAATTAATGCAATGCTTAGGGGTTGAGCACAAATTGACTACACCATACCACCCCCAAGTGAACGGTCAAGCTGAAGTCACCAACAGAGAGATTACAAAGATATTGACAAGAACCATTAGCAAGTATAGGCGAGACTAGAGCACTAAACTGAATGATGCTCTTTGGGCATACCACTCCACATGGAAACTCCCTATCGGCTACACTCCTTATGAGTTAGTCTACGGTAAACTACCCATGCTGCCTATTCAAACTGAGCTCCGTACACTATCCATGGCATGTGACCTCAACCTTGACCTCGATCTAGCACAAAAACAATGGTTAATGATCCTTAACTTGCTAGATGAGAACTGATTAGTCACCCTATCATCTAATGAATTGCACAAGGCCTTAAATAAACAACATCATGAGCTAAGAATTAGGAAAGTTAGGTATCAACTAGGAGATAAGGTTCTCTACTAGAATCCCACACGTGCCACAATGCACCAAATTTCAAACACTATGGGAAGGACCTTATGTCATTCATGCAGCTTTTCCTTCAAGGGCCATGATGATATAAAAACCTGAGAGCTCGGATAAGAAATTATTGGTCAATGTCCAACAGACCAAACCTTTCCATGAGCCTAGGACAGCCAGTGCTCATACTATCTCTATTGGTGGACAACCTTGCTTGCTATTTCAGATCTCCTCCTTCTAACTCAGTTGTGGGGAAGATGGCCACCTATGCCAACCATTCTAGGCCCTTAGTTATTTTTGTATTTTTGTTTTACACGTTTTTTTTACACATTTCTTCAATCTTTCTTGTTTTTATTTTACACCATCATTCACATTTTTACTATTTCTTTGTTTGATTGATTTACTTTCATTCGTCATATAATAAGTGCTCATGATGGTGGATTGAATTATATAATATTGATTGCTAATGTTTTATTCTTACCTTTGAATCATGATGCTGATATTATAATATGGGTTTTTTGATAAAACAGACAATGAGTCCACGTCGTCCATTCATCCATTCCACTCTATGATCTCCCTTGGCTTGGAACTGTATAGTCCCTTTTCCTAAATAAACTTATTAATAAATTGGTGGCTTGGTATTTTTCAAACCAAGGAAGGACTCAATGGTTGACAAGGGTGCAACTTCAAGGGGATTTGGTGCATTTTTGCCGGCCATTCTCTTAGGTCCTTAGATGCTTTTTCTTGGGTTTTCTGCCATTCTGCCATTGCTCAAATATCAGGAAGCTGAGTGAATAAAAATAAGTCTTTGCATGGTGTGGTTCTCATGCAAAAAAAAAAAAAAAAAAAAAAAACTGGTGAGAATTCAAAGCACACCCCTTAGACATAATAAAGAAATTTGGGTAGCAAGCACTGGTTATGGCACTGGAAAGACATGTTAGCCATGCTTGAAGGTTCCCTCTAACTATGGTGCTTTCTCACTTCCTACTTCTCCATCTCGCTCTCCTTGGCATGGTGGTGACTCTTTGTGGAAGCATTCTTATTACTTCAAGAGGATGGATTGGCCGAGTGTATTGATGCGAGGTCACTGAATGTGGTTGGGTTGCATCTAGATTTGGAATGAGTTTTACTCAGTCATATTAACCATGACATACACAAGGGAATTTACACAACCTTTTCCTTGGGATTTCATTCCATTCTCCACTCTCCATCTTTCTTCCCATTTTCCACCTCATTCCTGGTTTTATGAGTCATCCATATCTTGGTTGATGCATTGCTTTTTTTTCTTTGGTAAATTCTTGTGGGTAAGGTTTTTAACTCTTTCTTCTAAATGACATTTCTAGAGCCTATGGACTCTTTGGTTTGTGGGTTTGTCAAGGCATAAAGGGCATGAGCCTGCTTTGGGGAGGACCCACTAGCATTCCTTTTTGATGCAATTGTTAAGTTCTTTTCCTTAAACATTCTCTGAAATCAACCATTTTTCATTTCATCCCCATCTTTAACATCAACTTTATTGGCATTGTCGTTGTTATCTTTCCCATCTTTCTTGTTCCTTGTATTTTTCCATCTTATTGCTACTGGACGTTCGCTCTTAGTCGTGGGGGCCTTGGCACAAATTTTTCAATTTCCCCATCCTCCTACTTGCCTAAACCCTACACCTTGGGAAGTTATCAGTGATAAATATCTAGCCTAGTTTTTTCCATAACCATAACCTAGCCAATGCGCTTTATATCGAGGCAAGGTATCAACTGCATTATGGTTTATTTATTCTTGCTCATTCGTGACTGTGTTGTGTGTGCAAATGGCGATTACACAAACAATAGACTAGGCTTGGAGGAAGCACTCAGGATGGACTGGAGCTGGAGTGTTTACGTCAGGAACAAGTTTGGTCACTTGGTTTTAGATAAACAATGGAAGGCACAATCTCGGCATCGGTAGCAACATGCCTCATTTTCTTTTCTCTCTTTCTCTCTTCAAGCCGTCGAATGAAGGCTTGGATGTCATTTATGTACAGTGTTCACCACAATGGTTATAAACACTAATGCTATAATGTATTGTGTTGTCGATCCGTTCACTGAGCACTTTGAGTCTATCATTCCCTGTCGCTGTCAGTTCTCATTCAGTCAATAATCCCATACCTTTCCAATATTTTGTAAGGAACTCAAGGATGATTTTTCATTTAGTCATGGGGGTATGATGAGCCATGATATCGCGTCTGCGATATCGTGGCCTACCTCATTGCCTATAAATAAGAGGCAGGTGCACTTGGTTTGCATAGTTAGTCTTAGTCCCTTACCCAAACTCTTGCAATTTCTCCTTCTCAAAGTTAGAATTATTTCTGAGTTGTCGTAGTAGGAGTCATAAAGTGAACAGATCTTTATTCAAGCATTGTGTACCTAAGCACACCTTGTGTACAGCGATGAAGAGGAACTTTGTGATAAACCTTGCAATATTAAGAATAGATTAATTAATGTTAATTTTAGTTATTTAATGATTTCCTTAGTTAATTAATGATTCTCTCTCTCATCCTACAACTCTCCTAAGTAAGCACACACAGTACGATCACTTCGAGCATGCGTGTAACACTTGGTAACCCAGTAACAATTAGTGTTTGGTAATCCTAGTAGTGTTGCACTGGTTCAAGATGTGTACATCAAGTGAGAATGGATGCTGGTGTTAGGATTAATTAAAGCATAGTTAAGTAGTTAAATTAAATTAGTTACTTAGTTATCTCTCTCCTCCCTTATTAGTACCAAGACAATAAAAACATAAAAACCCATAAAAATCATATGCCTCAAGTTTACTTAACCATACAATCGTGACATACAAGTAAGCTTAGGAAGACAACATTACAACTTGGTATTTAAAAATGATTTATGCATTATTTTTGAGCAAAACATTACAAAAGCAAAGTTTGAAAAGTTTTACTATTAGATCTACTATAAAGAATCAACACCAAAAATAGATAAATTTGGAAATGTGAAAAATCAAAAAGGAACTTTTAAAGAATGAAAAAAAGAAAAAGAAATAAAAGACCTAGAACATTGCCTACATGATTTATTTAAAGAAGAAAAGAAAGTTGTACTTTCCATTATGTCAAAGATAGAAGAAATACATGAAGAAAAGAAAGATGTCCTCTCACTTTTTTCAAATTCAAAAATAAAGGTAAAGAAGCCCCAACCATCTTACCAAAGCAATCAAAAGAGAAAAAAAAAAAAGATAATTCAAAACAAGAAACAACTATTGAAGTTCATATGAGGAAATAAAACTTCAACTAAGAAGAACAATAATAAAAAATATTGATCAAGTTTCCAAGACAATTGAAGATGGTTAAATTCAAAGATAAGTTCCAGCAACTTCAAAGTGCATCCTAAATATGGAACAATTAGTTCTAGTATGGATTTTGGAAACTCTTACTCTACTCATTCTAAATGCCTACATTGTGGTTTAGAAGTAAGACAAAGAAACAAATTTAACAAAACCAAATTCAAGGTAATAGAAGGTCATCATTATATATGAAAATATAGTAAAAACATATAGTAAAAACTCAAATCTTAAAAGAAAAAGATCAAGTGAAGCCAAGACAACTTTTTTGTAAAATTAGGAATGAAGCCATATAATTTGTATTTGAACTATCATGTTATATAAGGAAAGATATGAAATTATGCTATTTTTACTTTTATTAAAATATTAATGGGAGGGTTTAATTAGAGAATGATCCCAATCTCTCATGTATCTTGAATTTTTGGACCAATTTACTATAAGATAAGCTTGTCACAATATATTCTATTATAGCCCCATCATTTGGCTATAAATATGTGAGCAAATCATGTTTGTAAGTGAAGCAATTCCAAAATTTATCTCATAGTACCACATTCTATTCCATCCACAATTTCACAATTCATCCTATTACAAGTTCATCCATGATAAATTCATCATATTCACATTTTCTCATTAGTCAAAGAAGTTGAACAATTATATTTAAAGCCATCCTTGTGTAACAACTCTGAACTATCAAATCACCATAAATTAATTCCAAATTTTATAGGTAGGTAGATTATTGAAAGCTCTTTGTATCACATAGTGACTCACTTCATAACTCTCTCAAATTGTGAAAATTAACAATTTTTATTTTGGTCACTGAATAGTTTTATTCTAGATTCCTATTTTAAGTCTAATTTGAATGATCAAATAAAATATAATTGATTTGAAAGTTTATAGAATTATAGATTGAAAAATGCACTTTTCAAAAAGCCTAAGATCAGCCCAAAGCTTATCTAGATTGCAAAGAGATTGCAATTGCAAAATAAATAAAAAAATCAAATTTTTTCAATTGGGCCACCCACATCATTTGATATATTAGGCTGCTAAAAATCTATAAATCAAAATTTTTTTTCGAATCTCCTTACATCCATATTAAAAGTCTATAATTGGGATCATTATCTATTCAAGAAATTATATGATAATGATGTTTAGAGTATTGTGTATAGAGGTAGTAAAATTCTTGAAATATTAAACAAAAATTTCTTAAAAATTCAAGAAAACAATTAAATAGGAAGAATTGATAAAAGGTATTATATGTAATTCAGTATGTGTAAGAATCAAAAATATAATTTCAAAGATGAAGACTAGCAAGGAAATGTGGCAATTCATCCAAAACATGAGGACACAACTGAATGTCAAGAAAAGTCAAAGATCACAAAAGGTCAAGGAGGGAAAACTGAAAAAAAAACCAAAATAAGAAGTTAAAAAACAAAGAAGTGCACCCCCAAGTTGATGAAGCAAAAAGATAATGTAAGATCATAGAAAATAAAGAAGCATATAATAATATTCTTTAATATAAATAGGTATAAACTCATTTTTCTTTTTATAATCAAAATAAGACAATCCCTTCAAACTTGTGATTGTTAGAAAGTCAGTGTACTAATCATATATCATCAAGAATAGATGACTTTAATGAAATCAAATTTGCAAATGACATTGGCAAAGTTTATTTTGAAAACTAAAGAAAACTTGAGGTATTAGTTATTGGAAACATTATCATAAAATTGGAAGATAAAAATAAATCTGAAATAAAAGATGTCCATTATGTACTTGATCTCTAAAAATCATTACTATCAATTAATCAATTAACATATGATGATTACAACCTAGCATTCAAAAAGGACTTATGCATTATTTTTTATCAAAACAATACAAAAGTAATGTTTCAAAAGCTTCACAATCAGATATACTCTTTAAAATCAGTGCCAAAAATAGAGAAATTCTGAAATATGAAATCAACAGATGCTTTTAAAGAATGAAAAGCAAATTAAAGAAATGAAAGACCTAGAACATTGCCTACACACTTTATTTAAAGAAAAAAAGCAAGTTGTGAATGCCACAATATCAAAGATAAAAGAAATACATGAAGAAAGGAAAGATGCCCTCTCACTTTTGTCAACTTCAAAAAAAAAGTAAAGAAGTTCCAACCACCTTACCAAAGCAATCATTAGAGTAAATAGATAATTTAGAATAAGAAACAACCACGAAAGTTCAAAATTAGAAAATAGAAGTTCAACCAAGGAGAACAATAATAAAAAACATTGATCAAGTTTCCAAAACATTTGAAGGCTAGTTAATTCAAGGACAAGCTACAACAACTCCAAAGTTCATCCAAAAGAAAGGACTATTGGTTTTAGTATGCATTTTGGAAACTCTTACTCCACTTAATCTAAATGCCCATGTTGTGGTTTAGAAGCAAGATAAATAAATGAATGTAACAAGCCCAAATTCAAGGTAATAGAAGGCCATATTTACATTTGAAAATATAGTAAAAACATATAGTGAAAACTCAACTCTCAAAAGCAGACAAAGATCAAGTGAAACCAAAAAAGATTTCTTGTAAAATTGGGACCAAAGCCATTTAATTTATATTTAAATTATCATGCCACATAGGATAAGTTAGGAAATTCTATTATTTTTACTTTTATTAAAAGATTGATGGTAAGATGTAATTAAAAATAGCCTCAATCTTTTGTGTCTTGAATTTCTAACCCAATTATCATAAAATAGGCTTGTCCCATTATATTCTATTATGACCCCATCATTTAGCTATAAATATATGGGCAAATCATGTTTGTAAGTAAAGAAATTCCATAATTTATCCTGTAATGCTATATCCTATCCCATTCACAATTGGATAATTTATCCCATTACAAGTTCATCCATCATTAATTCATCATATTCACCAATTCTCATTAATCAAAGTTGAATAATCACAGTCAAGGCCTTTGCTTTGTAATAGCTTTTAACCATCAAATCAACTCAAATTAATTTCAATTTTTTGTAGGGAGGTAGATTGTTGAAAGAGCTTTGTATCAAGTATTGAATCACTTCATAACTCTCTTAGACCGCAAAGATATTCATCCTGAAAATCAACAATTTCTATTCTGGACGCTAAATAGTTTTATTCCAAATCCACTTCTAGGCCTGATTTGAATAATAAAAAAATCCAATCAATCTAAAAGTTTACAGGATTATAGATTGCAGAATGTGATTTTCAATAAGCCTAAGATCAACCGAAAATGCATCTAGATCATGAAGATATTTTAACTAAAAAATTAGAAAAAAATATCAAATTTTCTCAATCGGGCCATCCACATCATTTGATATATTGGACTACCAAAAATCTATAAAATAAAAAATTATTTCGAATCTTCTTGCATCTATATAAAAAATCTACAAAACTAACTTAACATCAATTTGATGGATTTTCTACTTTATTTTGGCACATAAAAATTGATTATTCAAAAGATGATCATATGAGTAGTTAGTGCAAGTGTTTTTTCATAATCTGTGCCTTTTAATTGAGAAAATCCTTTAGCCACTAGGCTAACCTTGTATTTATCTAACATACCATCCTCTTTTAGCTTAGTCATAAAGATTCAATGATTTTTAATAGGTTTATGGTCTTTGGGATAAGAAACTAATTCCCAAACTCTTTTTTTCATCATGGAGATTTTAACCTTCATTGCCCTTTCCCAAGGATCCATAGTGAATGCCTTAATCACTATCTTAGGAATTTCTTTTCTTAGAATTGTAATGTTGGCAATAATATCATTATAATGAACTTCTTGGTATTCTCATAAGTATTGCTTTATTCATATCCAATTTGGCCCACTCACTAGCACTTTTAATGATTTGTTATGATTCTATAGACCTCTTTGGTTTCATACTACTTCTTTCATTATTAGAGACATCATTATCAATAGGATAATTTTGATTCTTGGAAGTTGGTATGCTTATGATTGTATTATCACTTTGACTTGTAAGCTCTTATTATGAGTAGTAATCTTGAGTATGATTTTAATCTAAAATTATTTTTAGTAAACTCTTCTTTGTAAGAGTTATACTTTGTAGTTCACAACTTTTCTTTCTTCTAAAACTCTCTTAATTAAATGTAAAATTTTTCGTAATAATGAGTTTCTCAAATTCTGGATCCCAAATATAGTATCCTTTCATATGGATTCCATATTTTATAAAGTATCCTTCCCTTGCCTTAGAACCAAATATAGTTATTGAGGGTATATGATAGCAGGCTTAATATTCAAATGTACATATGTTAATTTAGGTTTACAACTATTCCAAATGGTATTGGAACATGCATATCAAAGATACATCATTGGACTTCTATTGATAATATGAATGGTTTTTTGTAAAATTTCTCCCAAAAAGGCGCTATCTAGTTTAAATTGGGCAAGCATACATCAAACAGTTTCTCCAATTATTCTATTCTTTCATTCTATAGCATCATTTTGTTCTAGATAGTAGGTAATAATTTTTTGATGAATAACTCCTTCTTGCTTAATGTATTCTTAAAATTCTCTATTGATATATTATGTACCATTATTAGTTTGTAACTTTATAATCGAATGTTTAGTTTATTTTTTTCACTAGGGCCTTAAATTCTTTAAAAGTTCTCGAACACTTCATTTTTGGACTTAATAATGTATATCCATACCTTATGACTAAAGACAACAATGTATGTCACAAAGTACTTAGCTCCTATTAGTAAAGTCATATTTCCATAATAACCAACATCTAAGTGTATAATGTCAAGCTTAGATTTTTTTTGTTATTCTTTGTATAGAAGGAAAGATTAATCTTGTTTATTTTCCTATGACACAAGATTTGGTGAACATTTCTTGATTTAATTTAAGATGGAGGAAAGAATTTGAAGCATGCTTTAATTTCTATATATGACTCTTATTCATATGTCCAAGTCAGACATGCCATAGTTTTTCTTTTTGAGTTTTATGAGTTATAGCACATATCAACTCTCTAATAGGATGTAACTTGAACAAACTATTTGTTTCTATCATCTTAGCTAGTTTTCTCTGAGTTTTATCTTCCAATATAGTGCATTTTATATTCTTATCCTTATCTTATTCAAAAACAACTATATGTCTAGATTTCACTAGTTGAGAGATTGAAAGAATGTTGTGTCCTTTTAAGGCTAGTGTATAATAACCACTCTTAACTTGAACTAGTTGATCTACAATCCTCATATTGATGTCATATGCACCCTTGTACTTATAAATACCTCTAATTGGTGTAGTGGCTTCTCCAGCATTAAGTGTACATAAGTTTTTGAACAAGTTACAATTTCTTGAGGCATGCCTTAAATAACAAGAATTAATACACCATATATTATGTTCAACCTTTGTAACTATATCTTGGGTCATAATATTTTTTTTTTCTATTGAAACCAATTCATCCTCAGGTAAGTTGGCTTCATTTCTATGATAGTTAGTATTATCCTTGCTTTCCTAATTCTGTCTTGCCCATTCTTCTTCTTGCAAACCCTTTGTGGATAATGATAGAGTAGTATTTTTTTAAAATTAAACCAACAAGCTTAAGTTCATAACCTCTTTTATCATATATGAAATAACCTCTATTACTGATTGGACTAGTTATACAAGGTATTTGAACCAATAACCCTTAAGTTCATATAAGGTTGCATTTAAGAAATACATGTGTAATACACAATATGAAATCTTCTAGGTCATTTGTTGTCCATTCTTAGCAGTGAAGCAATGTAACTATTCATTCACTCACATAATAATATGAAATTTCCATGAATGATTGGAAGAAATGAGGTGTATAATGACTCTTTTCTAAACTTTTCAAAGCACAAGTATAACAGGGTGATCAAGATAGGATGTTAAGGTAGCTAGTTTACAAAAATTAAATGCAAGGCATGTAGTTTATGTTTTTGTCCATAATCACTTAGCTCCAATTGTTAACCTACTTTAGAGGCATACTTTACATGATAAGAAGTTTGACATTTACAACATTGGATGCACAATCCATGTATCCACTTGCAAATTTTATAGATCTATATTCAAATAAGAAGAAAAAATATTGAAAAAATTGAAAATTAAAACTCAAGAAAGAATATTAATCAAACACATAGAACCATCAAAAAAACATTTAGCATACAAAAATGAAGAAACATAGAAGTACATGACAAGATAAACTTGAAATGGGTAAATTCAGGAGACAATAGAATTAAGATGTAAAGAAACCTTCTAAAATGTTCTTGCATTAATTTTTCAAATCTCATTATTAGGTTCCATCATCTTGTGGTTAATGAAATTGAAATTAAAATTTTCAGGTCAAGACCCTTACCATTAGGTTAACATCTTATTAATAATTTTTAATGATATTTTCAGAACTCATAAAATGTACACTTCTACTATCCCATAGATCCAGAGGGTCTCAAGATATAATAAAATTTTAATTTTAAATAAACCATACTTCATGACAAAACCAAGCATAAGCAACATGAACCTAAAATTGGTCTATGTGAAAAGGTATCAAGGAACCTCCTCACATAAAATGCATAGAAATCAAATGAAGATATACAAAGTTTTTTAAAATTTTTCTCCAGGCCAAGTTCTAACATCATTATATATATATTTTCAAGTTTCCTAGATAAAATGTAGTTTTGTACAACATGCAGAATGATGAAGCACTACCCTTAACTGGACAAAGCCAGCATTAATGACTTATGTGAAGTGTTCTAGCGATTCTCTCCTGGGTACACACAGAAACAGAAGCAGAGAAAGAAGAAGAAAGGCTTCCGTATAAAACAGAGCAATGGGTGCTCTGTAGAATATGAACAATGAAGAATGCGACAAAATACCACAGATAAAACATAGAAAACAATAAAATACAACAGACAAAATATAGAAAACAACAACAAAGATGCTTTCGTAGCCGTCATGAAGGTCGACCATCCAAACACTTTAGTTGGATACCGGCATTATGCAATTCACGTGATGGTCTTAAAGGTTAAAGGGTACAAATCAAATTGAAAACTTATATTTGAAAACGAAATATTCATAGCTTGCGGGAGTTGTTAAGCATTACTGAAACACAGATCTTTCACAGCGTAGTTGTAAAGCATTATACCAACTTGGCAAGGATGAGCATCTTTCACAGAGTAGTTGTAAAGCATCATCAATCAAGTCGGTGTGGAATAGTGGAAATTTTGTAAAAAAATCAAAGCATCTTTCACAGAGTAGTTGTAAAGCATTATCAATCAAGCCGGTATGGAATAGTGGAAATTTTGTAAAAAAATCAAAGCATATTCCACAGAGTAGTTGTAAAGCATTATCAATCAAGCCAGTATGGAATAGTGGAAATTTTGTAAAAAAATCAAAGGTAGTGGGTCAGTATGCTTTTATCAATCAAGTTGCTATGGAATCTTGGAAATTTTGTAAACAATCAAGTTGCTATGGAATTTTAGAAATTTCGTAAAAAAATCAAAGATAGTGTCTCTTTTATCAAACAATTTGATATGGAATCTTGGAAATTTTATAAAAAAATCAAAGATAGTGTCTCTTTTATCAATCAATTTGATATGGAATCTTGGAAATTTTATACAAAAATCAAAGGTAGTGGGTCCATCGGCTTTTATCAATCTTGGAAATTTTGTAGAAAACTCAAAGGTAGTAGGTCTTGCTGGTGGGTCTCAATTGGTACGTGGGAACAAAGAAAGTAAGTTTTGTTTACTACTCAATCTTGGAAATTTTGTAGAAAACTCAAAGGTAGTAGGTCTTGCTGGTGGGTCTCAATTGGTACGTGGGAACAAAGAAAGTAAGTTTTGTTGACTACTCAGTATTATGTGGAATCTTCCAAGGTTCGCATAGAAATCAGCATAGCGGGTTGAAGCAAATTTGCCTCTTCTTAAAGATTGGGTTTTAGCTTATTTAAAAGAGGTTAAGTTCTGTTTGTTCATCTACAAATTTTGGCCATAATTCTTCATTTTTTTGAGCAAGATTTAGTCCAACTCTTAAGATTAATTAATTACATTTCAACAAATTTTGGCTTCTTCTTCAGAACATTGTAGATTTAGCTTTGCTTGGTTTTATCTTATATACNCTGAATAAATAATTTCAGAACATTGTAGATTTAGCTTTGCTTGGTTTTATCTTATATACATTGCAATCACACCTCTACGCTGAACATTGTAGATTTGGCTTTGCTTGTTTTTATCTTATATACATTGCAATCACACCTCTAGGCCAATGTCATTTTTTAAAGACAGTTAAAATAATAACGATGATTGCATTCACACGTTCATTATTTGACCTTTTATCATTTTATAAATACGGTTCTACAAACATTTGGAAGGAGATGACAAAAGAATGTCCACAGAATTATTTATTGAATTTATACAATTGCTTCAGTCTGTACGCGCGTAATCATCTAAATTGGAGTTTTTCCCCTGGTCTGTGACTTTCCCTTTTTTCAAGCCTTATGTGTACGGCACATGCCAGGAAATTAAATGATATTAACTGCAGAGTTTCATCCCGTGTTCTAACTATTCCTTTTTCAAGCCTTATGTGTACGGCACATGCGAGACTGGAAATTAAATGATATTAACTGTAGAGTTTCATCCCGTGTTCTAACAACTGTTTTAAACATTTCTCAAGAACAAGAGACAAATGGGGACGAGACAAGGTAAAGGGGAAAGCTACATATGGTTCTGTTCTATAAGTTATCCATCAAACACGTTCTTTTAGTGTGCATCTGTGTATAAACGTCTGTTGTGTTAAAAGGGAAAAACAAGTATTCAGCCCCTTGGGAGAAAGCTTTCAATCTACCAATCTATCTCTCATTTGTTATTAATATTCATTCATTGCCTTTGCATTTAGTTTGGTGTTTGAGTTTCTGGTGATGGCGGACTTCGGAGCCTCTGTGGCTGCTGAGCTTGCTGCAACTGCTGTGACAATGGCAGTTCAGAAAATCAGCAAAGTAATCGCTCTTGGTGATGACGTTCAGAAGCTCCAGAAAAAGCTGATTGAACTGCGCGCTTTGTTTATGGATACCGACAAAGCATTTTGCAGACACGAGTCCGGACCTATCAAGCTTTGGATCAGAGATTTGCAAGATGCAGCCCTGGATGCAGAGGATGCTGTAGAATTATATGCAGCAGTTACATCGTCAGGTTCAAGCGCCATCCATTCTTCTTCATATTTTAGTTTTGGGTTATTTAAGGGTCTGTTTGCAAAGTATTTTAGAAAAGTAAAGTCATTTAGTGAATTAAATAGCCTGTGTTCTGAAATCAGAAGGATAAATCGAACTTTCTATAGCTTAGAGGAAAGGGCAGCACTCTTGGCTTGGCATAGAATAGCTATCAAAGATTTCAGGCCTTCTGATTCTGTATTATCTGATATGAATTTATGCAAAAACTCTGAAATTATCTTTGAAGAATCTATTTCTGTAGATTTGGACTATAAGGTAGAGGAGATTGTATCATTGATTCAACAGCATAAAGTAGTGGCTGTTGTTGGCATGGGAGGGAGTGGTAAAACAAGACTCCTCCAACATGTCTACAAGTCTCTGAGCTTAAAGAACAAGTATGAAAAGTGTATTTGGCTTTGTGTATCCCAGATCTATAGCATTAAACAGTTGCAGTTAGATGTCTTGAATAGATTGAACATTACAGATCAGGGAGGCAGCGTCACTTTTCTTCAGAGCAAGATTTATAATGAGATGAGGGAGAAAGATTGCCTCGTCGTGATGGATGACGTCTGGGACTTGCCAGAAACAGAGCAGGGTCAAGGGAAAAACGTTGCCCAAAAATTACAGTCAATTGGTTTTCCTAGGGACGGCAATAGATGCAGCGTTTTAATTTCTACAAGAGATTGTAAGGTCGCTGAACAATTTGACTCTTATCAGTATGCTATGCCGTTGTTGCCTGATGACAAGAGCTATGACCTCCTCTGTAAACGGCTGCTCCCTCATCCAGTAGAGAGATGGTGTTTACGGAATGGCAAGATGAATTGATAAAAAAGATTTTGAAAAAATGTGGAGGGTTGCCGCTGGCAATTGTTGCTGTGGCAGGAATTATGAAGCATCAGCATCCAGATCAGTGGCAGGCTACATTAAAGAACATGGAAATGTCAACCTCTGCATCTTCTTCATCATCTTTAGTTACTGCCTCTGCCTCTGAAGTGCCTCAGAGTGCTGTAATTATTGCACTCAGGCTGAGCTTTAATGCTTTGGAGTTCAAGGTAAAGCCCTGCTTTGCATTCTTGGGAATGTTTGCAGAAGATGAGGAGATTGAGAGTGAGAAGTTGATAGGCATGGGGTTAGCAGAAGGTCTTGTGGAATCTGAGGAAGATGGTCTTTTGATGTTGAAGCATCTCAGCAACAGATGCCTTCTTAACATGAACCATCAAGAAGGATACTGGTGGTCAACAAGCAGAATGTACAGCATCACAGTTCATGACTTGGTTCATGATTTGGCAATGACCGTATACAAAGAAAGCGGTGGCATCTGCCAAGGTTCCTCCTCGGACGAAGCATTTGCCCGGGAATTGCAGAGTGGGAGGAGACTTTTAAGAATCCACATTGGCAATTCCAACCTTGATCACATACCAAACAGCTTCAGGTGTCCACGTTCTGTTCGACTTCTTCGTTTCAGTTACAGCAATGGAGTCAGCCATATTCCGGAAGAGACTTTGCCAAATGCAAGAGCTCTTCGGACCTTGCTCTTGCCCAAATATAGCGGAGTGACAAGTCTTCCAAAGTGCGTCAGTCAATTACGGATTTTAAAATTTCTCGACATCTCTCGTAGCCGCATACGGAGGTTACCGACGTGTCTTAGACAGCTGAAGCATCTGCAGTACTTTTACACCGCAATAGAAAAGGATGTTCCAGCCTGGGTGGAAGAGCTGCAGAGTCTCACTCATTTCTCTGGTGGTGGATTATGCAAGTGGAAGAAGGTTAATGTTAATCAGATAATGCCGAGGTCTTTAAAGGTGGTGCGTTGTATACCCATTGAGATTGGTGGGGGAACGAGGAAGAAGAAGACATGGACATGGACATGGGAAGATCTTGCAGAGCTGACTCAGTTGCAAGAAGTGCAATTAGTGGTGCACGACACCATTGAAAGTGGCGTTTTGCCGCCACGCACTCTTGAGTCGCTCCTGGTTGCATTGAAAAAAGGAAGTGCGGCAGTAACGATACCACATGAATGGGCTCAGCACCTTCACAAACTTGAAGCGCTTGAGCTGCAATGTGGCGTGGAATTTCCAAGGCAGGCGCTCGGCTTTTTCAAACTTCAGTACTTATCATTTGGGGGAGACTATGAAGAGTATCCCGCAGACATATGCAAACTTCTCGAATTAAGGCATCTTGATCTGTTGTACAACAACAAATGTAAGTTGTTACCCCATGAATTTGGAAGTGCTGCAGCCTTTCCAAAACTGTTGACCCTTCACCTTGAAGGACTTCCTGAATTGTGCATGTTACCTGCCATAGATAACGGAGCTATGCCGTGCCTGGCTAAATTGGATGTAGAAGGATGTAAAAGGTTAAGAGAAGCAGGTTGCGGTTGGGAACACAAAATCCGCACCCTTAAAGAAGTCCGCATTAAGCGTGTTGATCCAGCACTGCAGACAGAGTTACCGGAAGCTTTCCAGTTTTCAAATTCATTATGAAAACACATTTTGGGTACGTTCTTTCATGGCATATCTTTAACCCTTTTATGTTCTGTAAGAGGGTCTTCTCCAATTGATAAGAAACTATACTTTGAAGCTATATTAAGTGTATAACTGACATGATTGTGTGAAACTTTATTTTGCAGTAATATAATTTAAGTTTATATTGGATTAGCTTGAGTCTGATTTTACCTGAGACATTTGGATAAGTATATGGAAAGAAGGAGCATAATTTTTGCATTGTTCTTTGATGCAGGGTACTCGGTAATAAGTTTTTGCAATAACATTTTTCAAAAAAAAAATTTCAAATATTCATTATTTAATTATTGCAGAAAAATTGAACATCTTCTACCTTGTCTATTTCCAAATTATATCACAAACTTTAAAGGTTCCAGATTAATCAATTGATTTATTTTTTACAGCTTTCAAATTTACGAGCAATAAAGGCTCTGGCCGAAGTAACCTTATTCAACACAATTCTCTACAAGAGAGCTCTTCTCTTTAATTTCAGCTGTCATTTGCTATATTAGATTTTTTTCTTCATTCTATTTGTACTACTAATTACAATCAATATTTGGTGAGAAGTGAATTTTCAAAAGGGCATTTCTTTCTTTTTGTTTTTGGCCAGATTTGTAAAGATGAATTGCTAAGTAGCATCTTCAAATCTATTGAGTTTTTCCTTTCATGTTATTTCTATGTATTCTATCAATCAGATGCTACTTGTGTATTTTTTACCCTATCTATCTAGTTTTTCCTACATGTGTATTTGATGCTCTATTTTGATTAATAATTTTTTTAAAAAAAATTATTATCATCAAAGTAACTTATTAGTT
>MNCI01008723.1:2851-61665 GCA_015680685.1 Gnetum montanum
AGTTGAAGCTCCATCAAACTATATGACCACCTCATAATCCTTGGGCATTTGGTTAATGGTTTTAACGTGTTCATCAGGGAACTTAGGATCTATGGTTGCTTCTTCATCAATAGGTAAAACTATGAGTTTTATGGCTATAGCTTGATCTTTCATTGAGGGTTGAGAGACACAATAAAGGTCAAAATTTGCAATTATGGCTTTTCATCAAGCTATATGGCTACTTTTGTAAATGTTGATCATTATGACTTTGAGTATGTTATCCTTGAAAATGACGTTGACTTGAATTCTGAAGAGGTAATGTCTCAACTTCTTCAAGGAGAAGACTAGTACTAGACAATACTTCTCCACTTCAATGTATTGAGTCTCATGGGCAACTAATGCATGGCTAAGCTAATATATTGGCATCTTTGATCCATCATCACATTTTTGATAAAGTAGAGAGGCAATGAATGTATTAGAGATGGCAAGGTAGATGTAAAATGGTTTACTCTCTTGCAAAGGATATACCATTGGTAGTTGTGCCAACTCTTGCTTAAGGTTTTCAAAGGCCTCTTAGCATTGAGTTGTCCACTCATAGTGAATCCATTTCTTAAGCAAGTGTTGAATGGGCTGTAATTTATTTGTAAGCCTAGCAATGAACCTACAAATGAACTATAATATGTCTTGTAATACCCAAAGATTTTTAAGGTTGGTAGGTGCTACTAACTTAGATAAGGTCTTAACCTTATTAGGATTGACACATATCCCTACTATAGACACCACAAAGCCAAGCATCTTACTAGTCTTGACACCAAGACACATTTCTTAAAATTGAGCCTAAGCTCATACTTGAGGCATCAATTAAGGACAAGATCTAGGTCATTAGCATAGTCACTAGTTGCTTTGGACTTAATGGAAATGTCATCTAGGTAATCATTAAGAAGACCTATCATGTCATCATTTAAGGCCTTAATATTTCTTTTTAGGATGTTGGTGATGTCTTGAGCCTATTGAGGTTCTAGTGAAGAACTTAGTTTAATGGTTTTCTCCACAATACTATGTGTTGTGACAAGAACTTCAACTAGAGAGTCTTTGGTTATATCACTTACCTCTAAGTTAAGGGTTTTGACTAGGTTTTTAAGCCATTCTAAATGTTTCTCTATTGAGGCTACATGATTAACAAAACTCTCGGGCTCAAGATCTAGGAAATCAAGGTTCATACACCATTCAACATCACCATGAGGTCCATGTAGATACAAAGGAAAACTGATTTGCTCTTAGGTACTCATACTTTGATCTTGCATGTCAACCAAAAGCATATTAAGTGGCACCTAGGTAAAGATGAATAAATAATGCTAAAAATGATAGAATTATATGAATACATGTTAATCTAATGCAAATGAAGTCATCCAAGACTATAAGTAGGGTAAAAGCAAGTAAACAAAGTGTAATAAGCATCAAATAAAGTTTAAACAAGGGAAAAATATAGGGAGTATGAGAGATAAGGGCACAAATGGTCAACAAAGGTCATGATTTTGCTAGTTTAAGGCCATAGCGGGCCATGATGCCAATTTAAGGCCATAGTAGACCATGGTCACATGGTATTAAATGGTGGTTAGAAAAGGTCAAAATCCACTATTTGGTACTAATCAAATGCTAAACAAAGGTAAATAAGGCTATAATAAGGCATATATAGAACATTTAAGGTTGTATAAAGTCCATAGAAGATCAACAAGATCAACAATGCACCACAAGTCCAAAAACAAGTTCAAACACTATGTAATTAAGCAAAGATCAAGAAAAATAGGTTACATAATGGTGAAATATGGCTAAAATAAGTTAAAAGGGTTTACATTTTACCAATTTTAATCCTTAGTAGGTCATGGTGTAGGGCTACAAGGTTGTTGGGTAAGTTTTGGCATCAATTAGGCAATCGAAGGCTAGACCCATCAAAATTAGGCACTCTAAAGGACTATAAAGGTCAAAAAGAAGGTTTTGGAGCCTGCCCCAACCACCCCAAACACACGCCACACACCCCCCACCNCATTTTTCCACATTGAACATAGTAAACCTAGAATGGAAGAATGGGGGAAATACTTGTTCCATGGATTTAGAATGGTCTGGGAGCATGTTGACTAGGTTCCTAGGCCTCTAGGATTGTAAATCATGATTTTGCGAGTTTCTAGCTGATTTTGGTTATATTTGAAGGTTTTTTTAGGTCATATAAGGTCTTTCCCCCATATTTCCATGTTGGGGAAGTTGCTTTAGCATGGAAGATTGGGGAGAATGAGTTTCAGAGGTCAAAACAAGGTCACACAAGTAAACTCTTATGGCTATGAGGTCCTCAGCTTCTCCAACATAGATCTTTGGCTTCCAAGAGTTCCATCTTACCATTAAAAGTGAAAAGGTAGCTTTTCCCACATATTTCCACATTACCCAATGGATGAAGTAAGAATATTAGATCTAGGCCAATTTGGATCACAACTGACTATGCATGTTAGCTTCCAAAGTTGCTAGGGCCAAGGGCTAGGATTTCATGTCAAAATTTGGTAGTTTTGGGTACTCTTAAGTGGTTTTTAGGCTTCCCATTCTTTTTTCCACTTGGGCTAGGGAGCTTAATTTATAGGCCTCTAAGGTGCATACAAGGTCATTTGATGTTATTATAAGGTGTCTATGAGCTCCAAATGAATCTTCCCCTTAGTCTCCATGCTAGCCAACATGGAAGAGAGGGACTCCAATGTGAAAGAACCACAAATCTCATATCATGGCTAGTTTTGGCCTCAACTAACCTTGCATGTATGCTTCCAGGGCTACTAGGGTCGAGGACTAGGGTTTATGATTGAACCCCCCACCCTTTTTCCATGTCGGGGATAGTATGCTCAACATGGAAGATTGGGGAGAGTAGCTTTTAGTCATTCATGATCACTTTGACATGATTTGAGGGCTATGCAAGGTGTCAAACTAGTCTTAGAGCTAATGTAAGACTATAGAATGTTTGATTAAGGTGTTTAGAGGTCATTTTGGAGTTCCCCCCAAAGTTTTCCCCTTCCTTCCATGTTGGCCAACATGGAAGAGGGAGGCCTTAGCATTGAGGAACTAGGGGACCCTACGTTTTACTAATTTCTAATGTTTCCAGCCATGCATGTAGGTCTCTAAGGTTGCTAGTGTTGATTTCTAATACTTGATGTTAAAATCTGATCATTTTCAAGGTTGGTAAGTGGTTCTTGATATTCCTCACTTTTTCCATGTTGGGGTTTTCATGCTTAGTGTGGAAGATTAGGAGGAAAGGTTTTCTAGCTATTCATGGTCAATATCATCAATTTTGAGGGTCTTGGAAAGTGTAAATAGGATTTTAGGACATACATAGGGCTTTCTGGTGTTCATTCAAGGTCTCTAAAGGTTGTTTTGAAGTCCTTACAATGTTTCCCCCTTTCTTCCATGCTGGTCAACATGCAAGAGATGGGTTCCAATGTGGAGGGACTAGGGGGCTTTGGCTTTTACTTATTTTTGCTAGTTTCACCTATGCATGTATCTACATAGGGTTGTCAAAGTTGATTATTGATGCTTAAGGTAGAATTTTGGCCATTTTGAGGGTTTTGAATGGATGTTTAGGCTTCCAACCTCCATCCATGTTTGGGCTAAAATGCTTAGCATGGATGAAGTCCTTTGCATGAAGAATCCAAGGGGAGAAAGTTTGAGTTGTTTTAGATGACTTCTAGAAGTTTGGTGGCTTCTAGAAGGATTAGGTTGCTTCTAGAAGTCAAACTACATGAAAACTCCAATATTTTTGGCTTTCCCCTTCCATGCACACTGAGAGTAGGATGCTCAACATGGATGAAGTCCTTTCCAATGTGGAAGAACCTTAGGAGATTGATTTTTGTTGATTTTTGACATTCTATTAGCTTCTGGAGAGACTATGAAGGTTCTAGTGCTAGTCTAAGATAATTTGATGTTTTTTTCTTATTCCTAGGATTTTTCATTGGCCTTTTTATCTTCATCCTCCTATTTTCCATGCTAAGAAACATGGAAGAGGCCTACCCCAATGTGGAAGAACCAAGAAAGTTAGATCTAGGCTAATTCGACACCTAATTGACCATGCATGTCAACCTTTGAGGTTGTTGATGTCGACGGTCAATACTGGGTGTCAAGATTCCATAGTTTGGATGCTCCTAGATGCCTCATGTAATCTCTCCCTGTCCTTCCCCCAACCCATCCCCTCCCCACCCCTCTATTATTCCACACTAGGCATGATGACCCTAGTGTGGATGAGAGGGGGATGATAGTTTTGTGCCATTTTTTTACTATTTTTGAGATCTTTGAAAGCTCTAAAGGGTTTCAATAGGGTCTAGGGGTTACTAGGCTTTGAGAAATGGCTACTAGACAGTCAATTTAGGTCATTTTGGCTTCTTCCCATCTATTCACACTGGATATGAGATGCTCAACATGTGTGAAGCCTCCCTCAATGTGGAACTACCAAATCCCATGATGTCAACCAATCTTAGCCAATTTTGACTAGGTTTGGTGAGTTTTGAGGCTACTAGGGATTCTTGGAGGGGTTCTAACTCATGTGGACCTACTTTGGAGGTCAAAATTGGGCTAGATAGATGTTTGGGGATAAGAATGGATGTTACCCCTCTTCTTCCATGCTGGGCAGTGTTGCCCTAGCATGGAACTACAAATTGTCTAGATTCACTGATGTCCAACCTCCTTTTGGGACTCCAAGTTTGAAAAGGTAGGTTGTAACTACTAAAAATGCTAAAATAATTATGTTTCAATGGTTTTGTGAAATGGGAGGTATGTATACACACTAGACATGATATTTCTAGCATGAATGCATGGGAGTTAAGGTTTGGTTATTGTTCTAAGTGTCAAAAGTGATAAAAAATTAGCATTGATGTAGTTTTTTGGTTAAGAGGGAAGGCATATGGTGGGACCCACAACCCAAAAATTCTAAATTTTAAATTTTGAGGTTAAATCCTAGCAATCTTAGTGTGGAAGGGACTTTTACCCACTTGCACTTCAGTGCACTTGGAGTTATGGTGCACTAAATGAGAAACTCAAGTTAAAGGTGGGTGTTTAGATTTTTCTTAAGTCCTTAATGCCAAATTTCACAATTTTTCGATCAAAATTGTTATTCTACATCAATAGTGCATTGGAGGAAAGCTCTGGTAGATATTTTTATTGTAGAGACAAACTATCTTCATCATGGAAGCATCCATTCCTTCCTACACACAACGTAGAACTCTTGTTTTTCACAAATTCTAACTACTCCCAACATTAAGCCTATCAAAGTGCCCAAACAATGTGGAGGGAAAAGTTGGAATCCAAAGATCCAAAGGGTATATGAGCATGAGAGGGATTTGTAAGGACTACCTAGGCCTATCTCCATTAGGGTCTCATGTATTGCTACTTCAAGGTAGGCAGTTCTACCAATTTTTGCTTTCATTACTAGCTATTTTTCAAGTTCTTCTTGCCATGCGTGAGGCCATTTTTCTTAGATCTATGCTAACAAAGGGGGTAAAATGAAATTCTAAAAAAATCCCACCTCTTATTTTTACCACTTCTACGTAGATCTATGGTAATTTTGTTGTTCTAGCCTTAGCAGATTCAATTTTTGAGCTTAGGCTAGTTGTTTTCATGTTTTTTTCCCCAAAATTTGGGGGTATGGCTATTTTTCTTAGATCTAGATTGAAAGATTCATTAAAATTAAATTTCAACACAATCCTACCCTCTTATTTTGGTGTGTTTTCTAATGGGTATCAATTATTTTGGCTATGTTTTTATGACTATGCTAAGTTGGATTTTAGCTTTTTAACTTTTTATATGAAAAAAGCACGCAACGTTGTGTATTTTTTTCAAGAAAAATGGCTGCATATTTTCAAAATTTGATATTATGAGTTTGTGGCCCTTTCTTTAAGCTTTCCAATGGCTATTGTCTCATTTGATTTGGCTTTGGAATGATTAAGCTATGTCATTTAGTTAGGTTTTTATGTCATTTTAATATTTTCATGTACATTCACAATTTTTTTCTAAGCAAACAACAAAATTTTTGGTTGTTTTTTGGTTATGGCTAGGTGGGTTTTATTTTTAGCTTTCCAATGGAGGTAAAATCATTCCTATTCACCTTGGAATGAATTTTTTATTAAACTTATGTCAAAAGAAGGTTTGTGTCATTTTCAAATTTTTGTCCAAATTGGTGAATTTTTTCTAACTAAATGGCAAAGGTTTTGAATTTTTGTTAAGCATGGATGTGTAGGCTTAATTCAATCTTTCAAATAGTAGTGGAATCACTCCATTTGGAGCTCAAAAAAATTTTTGGCAAATTTTTTACCAACCCTATGTGAAAGGGAGTTAATGGTGATAGCTATGGTTCAGCTAACTTTGCCTATGTTTCAGGTAAAAAATGTCATGTATCTTTGGTTGTAATATCATGGTTGTAAAGCTTGTGATTTCAAGATTCTTTCCATGGTGGAATCATTGAAATCATAGCTTAAATGGAGCTTTAATAAATTTTTGGTTATGGCTATGTCAACAAGGCAAAACTATGGTTGTAGCACTTTTTAACTTTTGGGGATGGACATGATGAATATGCATAGATTTTCTTATCGACATGTAAAACTTATGTTTTAAATTTTTTTTTAAAGAAAATCAAAGGCTTTTACTATTTTTATAAAGCTTTTTTGATATGGCTATGTGCTTTTTAAAAATTTTAATGCTCTTTTCTAAGTTTAGACATGGTTTAGACTAAGGCTTAATTTTGGGTTATGAAGTTTTGGCTATGAAGAAAATAGCTATAAAAGTTTATCATAATGCTTTTTTGTAGAATTTCTTATGCCAACTTAGATAAAAACCTTAGAGCTTTTTACAGAGGCTAATTTCACCTTCAACTAAGATGTTTTTCAACTTGTTAAGAAATTCTAATTGGTCATAATATTTTTTCTTTACTTCATGTAGGGTTTACTTGAAGTCCATCATCATCATTTTGGAGTTGGTGGATATTCTATGCTACATTGGTCATCTCAAGACTAATACCCCTATCCCTAACATGCCTCTGGGAAATTTTTCATTATGGTTCCAACCTAGGACAAGGGAATTTCTTGCCTACATTCTATAGAACTTTAGTGTGATGCTATGGTCACACTTTTTTGCAAATGTGGTTGGGGCCATAGTGGATACCTTGCTTCCTCAAGCATCTATCTTGATTGTCAAGTTTATTACTAACAATCTACATGTTAAGATGGCAGGGGAAACAAAAAATGCTATAAGCCCATGTGACCTCACAGAGATCTAGACCATGATAGAGTATAGTCAATATAATGTTTACAATACCCTTATGAGAGTGCATAGAGCCCATACATTATTCCAGAACCTACCCGACATCGTGTATCATCTACATGGATAAGCATGGTTATGGTAGTGTTTTTATGTTTTTTGGATTTATTGGCTAAACTATCTTTCCTAACTCCATTGGTTCCATGAACTTCTTGAAGGCATCGACTCAATGAGCAAGGCTTGATCATTAAGGATCAAGCCTTAGAAATGGTTCAAACTACCCTAGATGAATTCACTAAGGGGCCCCAGATTAGAGTTGTTATGTATCAATAGTTAAGAGGGGATTTTAATGCATACTCTACAAGGTTCAATCTTGTATAAAAGAAGTGCAAGGATGACAAGATGATGCACAACTAGTGGGTAGACTCCAATGACTCCATGGATCAGACCTTTGTAGTTTGGACCTCCACTGAAACCACATTGAATAAGAAGAAGAAAGGTAAACATAAAGACTATAGCTTCTAAAACTCTAAGTGTTCTATTACTTTGACTAGTTGTTAAACTTTCTTATGTTGATGCTAAACTTTGGTTGTTACTTTGTAGGACCTTATACCTTTGCTAATGTCACCATACAACTTTCAGGATCACATCATGAGGATACCCTCATCCTGATGTTTGGTGACGTGATACCAGCACAAGAGTGGCTAAGGGGGTAGGCACCTAGGTACATTCAAGCAAACATCTAGTGTGTGGGTTTTCTTGATGTATTTATACCACCTATCCCTTCCATCCCTATTGTAAAGATGTTGCATGTCATTAACTCCTTCAACAATAAGGCTAGCTATTTTAGTACCATAATTTGGGACATAAAGGTTAACATAGATGTTGATGAGGGCCATTTTTCTAGCTTGTTTAGCGTCCCCATTGATAGGGTAAAGGTGGCCACTAGAATAATGAGGAAATCAAGCCATTATGAGGAAGCTTTAGAGTGTCTTAGTGCCAAATTGGGCCACTCTAAAATTTCCATGAATAGCTACATGAACCCTAATGCAAAGGAATCATATCCTTTGTTTAGGTCTCATGCATTTCCCAAACTATTATCACAAAAGAAGGTGATTGGCATTGCACAAGCATGGACCTTTACAAAGGTATTGATGGGTGGTACCAAGTTCGACTGGGTGGCTTATTTGGCTACTAAGCTTCAAGAGCATATCTGTAGGCTCTACACAGACACCTCTACAACAATCCACATGCATTTTGCATTTTATGCTTGTTATTTGAAGAGTTTTGTAGAGTTTTTGGTGGTGTATAGGAATGGATGATGGATTTCCCAAGACCCAAGCCAACTTTCTAAGCCTTGGATAAAACACATTTAACCAATGGTGTAGGCACAAAACCCATGAGAGGGGATGGGTGACTTGTTATCCATTAACACCAAGAATCTTGGTGTTATGTAATGTGAATCCCTTGATGGTACAAATGATGCCTCTTAAGTTTCTAGTCAGCATCCAAGAAGCCAAAAAATGGTATATGAAGGCCAAAGGGAAGGCTAGGAAGAAACTCAAGAGGCCCATGGAGGAGGCATCACCAACATTAGACTAACCCACCCGAAAGAAGCTTAAGTTTAAGTTTAAGTCATCATAGTAGGTGGTCATAGGTATGTTTTACTCATGTTTGGTTGTTTTATATTTTAAAGTTTATGGCCATGTTATGGTTTCATGTGTTAACCAATTTTCTATGTGCTATGATTGAAAACAAGTGCCAAGTCCTTGCAGCCCAAGCTACCATGGAGGAAGAACAAAGGCATACATCAGAGGCACTCTTATAGCAGCCTTAAGCTGAAGGGTTTTCCAACGTAGATATAGATGATCTAGATGCCTTATTTTGTGAGGCAGTGCTAGGTACATCCCCCATTTTCATCCTAGAGGATGAAGGGGAGAGCGAGGTATGCCCATGCCTTAACACTTTTGTTATATCATATTATTTAATTTTGGTTGTCATCCTAACCATTTGATGGTTGTTATGCTTGTAGTAGTTTCTGAGCCACCAGTGCAAGCCCTTGTCCCTAAGTTTTATGCAAAACCATGGGTAGAGATCATAGACAAAGTGGAGTTCATGCATGGGATGGAAAAGGACATCATAAATCAATTGTAATAGGTTGCACCTGAGATAGGTAAGGACTTTGTTATATATGCTTTAGTTGTTTGGCTATGTTATAGTCTATGTTTGCGTTATAGCTATCTTAGGTTGTCCATTATGTTTATGATTGTATTTCATGCTTGTGTAGTGACTCCTATGGAGTATGATCCTAGCAACTACATGGAGATTGACTCCTTTCCTAAGTTTCCCTATGATGTATCTAGTGTATCTTTAAAGTTGTACAAGACTGCTACTAATCTAGCAATGTCATGTGCAAAAACTTCATGGGAATTAGAGAGGTCCAACGAATTCCTATGGGAGGAAGTTAAGGGAGAAGAATCAATAGTAAGAGGATACAATTAGAGATCTCCAAGACTACCAGGCCTTTGTGGAAGCCCAAGTGGCTAACTCAGGGAAATTTTAGACTAAGGAGATCACGTGGGCCCACTACTGGCACACCATTTGAGACAAAGTAGCAGTCCTATAGGAGATGGTGGAATAACATATGTAGGAGGACATCATCTCCCAAAAAGATCACTGCACTTGGGTCCAAGAGGGGGGTAAGAAATAAAATGTCCACAAGTGACAGTACAAGGGAGATCATGGGGCTTACCATAAGTGGCTTAAGGAGGACTTAGTTGAATGGCATAAGAGAGAGTTGTTCATCCAAGGAATCTAATAATAGAGTTCTTATCAGCTTTTTTAAAGCACCCTAATGGTGGAGTGATCCCCTATTACTCAGATTACTAGTACCACAAGTGAGACCTCTATGACTACTATTACCTAGGAGCCTCCTACTTGGACTGCAATAAATAGGACCTACATCCTTTCTGCTATTGCTCTCAAGGATGCTGACTAGGTTAACATGAAGGAGGACTAGATCCTCGATCATTTGGACAAAGTCCTTCCCTATCTATCCCCAAAAGTCATGGAGCCAAAGTCTTCACAAGTTTGATGCATTTTATGTTTTAGTTTTTTTTTTAAGTTATAATTTTGGCTATGAGTTACTAATTGGCTACATATTTTTTTATTTTAGGCATCTAGAAACATTGGTGGCCCTAGTGGTAAGGGTGGGAATGACCCACCACTTCCTCCTCTAAATGCCTCTCAATAGCCTTCTTCAGGTTAGTCTAGCATGTTGGCTATATGGTTTTATTTTACGTTGATGGCTATTATAAAATTATTACTATTATTATTTTTTGACATTTTTTCCACATAGTGTGGCCATGGCTATGTATGTTATGGACATTTTAAATTTAAATATCTTAATTTCATTTTTTGTTACATATCTTGTTGTTCTTAACAAACATTGAAAAGGGCTATGTTGATGATTTTGGTTAAAAATGAAATGGCCAGTTGATGTGATAATAGGCTTAAAAAAATGTAATGATGAAAGATATGTTTGCTAGTTTTATATCATTGATGAGAGGTGAGGTACCCCTACGCTCAACCATATGAATACAAGCATTTCATGCATCCAGTCGAATTCCAAGGACTAAGTGCCTATGCACCCTTGTTGAACAATAACGAGTTGATTAATCATTTTCTTCCCAAACTTACTTGTATGTCATGGTTGTATGGTTAAGTAAGCTTGAGGCATATGATTTTTATGGCTTTTATTTGTTTTATATCTTGTGCTAATAAGGAGGGAAGAGATAAATAGCTAAGTAACTAATCTAATTTAGCTATTCATTAACTAAGTTCTAAGTACTCCTAACACCAGTATCCATTCCCACTTACTATACACATCCTGAACCAATGCAACGCTATTGGGATTACCAAACACTAATCATTACTAGGTTACCAAGAGCTACATGCATGCTTGAAGCAGTTGTACTTAGTGTATTTAACTAAGAGAGTTGTAGGGTAAGAGAAATCATTAATTAACTATGAAAGCATTAAATAATAATTAACACTAATTAATCTATTCTATATGCTGCAAGGTTTATCATAAAGTTCATCTTTATTTCCATACACAAAGTGTGCTCAGGTACATAATGCTCGAATAAAGATTCATTCACTCTATGACTCCTACTGTGGGCATGCAAAAATAATTCTAACTCTGGAGGGAAAAATGGCAAGAGTTTGGCTAAGGGACTAACTTCTAACTGTCGAAACCAAGGGCATCGCCACCAGTCTTTATTCATCCATAGCCATGCCACCAATCTTACTCCTTTCATAAATGTTCCAATTCTAGTCCATCCTGAGTGCATCTTCCAAGCCTAGTTCATTTTTGTATGATTACCATCTACACACACAACACAATCACAAATGAGCGAGGGTAGATAAATCACAATGTAGTTGATACCTTGCCTCAATGTGAAGTGCATTGGCTAAGTTGTGATTATGGCAGATACTGGTTCTGGAGTTTTAACACTAGTGACTACCTAAGGTGTAGGGGTTAGGAAAGATTGAAAAATTTGTGCCCAGGCCCCCATGATGAAAAGCAAACCTCCGGTAGTAGTAGGATGGAAAAAGAGAAGGAATAATAAAGATGGAGAAAAAGTAACAACGACAACACCAATAAAATGGATGTCATGGATGGGATGAAACAAAAAATTGGTGATTGCAGGAAATGTTTAAGAGAAAGAAGTTAACAAGTACACCCAAAAAGGAATGCTGGTGGGTCCTCCCCAAAGGAGGCTTATGCCATTGATGCCCTAATAGACCTACATTCAAAAGAGTCCATAGGCTCTAGGAATGTCATTTGGAAGCAAGAGTTAAAAACTTACCCACAAGAAATTACCAAGAAAAAATGATGCATCAACTAAAGTATGGACTAATGATAAAATTGGCAATGAGGTGAAAAATGAAAAAGAAAGGTGTAAAGGAGAGAATGAAATGGAAACCCAAGAACAGGGTTGTGTAAAGTCCCTTGTGTGTTTCATGATTAATGTGATTGAGTAGAACTCATTTCAAATCTAGGCTTAACAATCCACATTCAGTGACCTCGCATCAACACATTTGACCAATCCATCCCCTTGAAATAACAAGAATGCCTCTACAAAAAAAGTCACCACCATTCTGAGGAGAGCGAGATGGAGTGCTAGAAAGCGAGAAAGGGCCTTAGTTAGAGGGAACCTTCAGGCATGGGTAACATGTCTTTCCAGTGCCATAACCAGTGTGTGTAGCCCAATTTCATTATTGTGTCTAAGGGGTGTGCTTTGAATTCTCACTATTTCTTTTTATGTGTTTTTTGCATGAGAACCACACCATGCAAAGACTTATTTTTATGAACTCAGCTTCCAATGATTTGATGAATGACCAAATGGTGGAAAACCCAAAGAAAAATCATCTAGACACTCAAGAGAATAGCCAGTACAAATACATAGAATCCCTTTGAAGTCACACCCTTTTCATCCTTTGAGTCTTTCCTTAGTCTGAGAAATACCCAATCACCAATTCGTTAACAGTATTATTTTAAAAAAAAAGACTATATAGTTCCAAGCCAAGGGAGACCATATGATTTTATGGATGCATGTACAACATGGACTCATTGCCTGTTTAATCAAAATAACCATACCTTAATATCAACATTGTACTTCAAAGGTAAAATCCAAACATTAGCAATCGATAAGATATTATTCATACCACCATCATGAACACTTATTGGGTGACAAACAAAATAAAGTAATCACACAAAGAAATGGTAAAAATACAAATGATGGTGTAAAAAAAAAACAAAAACAAGAAGGATTAAAGAAATGTGCAAAACCAAGAATATGCAAAACAAAAAATGTGTAAAACAAAAACTTAGAAAGAGCTAAGGGTCTTTAATGATTAGCCATCCCCCCCATGACTGAGTTGGAAGGAGGAGATCTGAAATAATGAGCAAGGTTGCCCACTTATAGAGGTAGCATATGTTCTGGCTATGTTAAACTCATGGAAGGGTTTTGTTTGTTGCATGTTGACTAACAATCTCTTATATGGGCTCTTAGGTTTATATATGGTCATGGCCCCTGAAGGGCAAGTTGCATAGATAATGTAAGATCCTTTCCACAATGTTTGAATTTAGTACATTGTGACACATGTGTGGGGTTCCAGTAGAGAACCTTATCTCTTAGTTGGTACTTAACTCTCCTAATTTTCAGGTCATGCTTTTGTTTATTAAATTCCTTGTGAAACTCATTAGATGACAGGGCAATTAGTCAGTTCTCATCTAACAAGTTAAGAGTCATCAACCTTATTTTTGTGCTAGATCAAGGTCAATGTTGAGGTCACATGCCGTGGCTAGTGTATGGAGCTTAGTTTGGATAGGGATCATTGAAAGTTTTCCATACACTAATTCATAGGGAGATTAGCCTATAGGGAGTTTCCACGTGAAGCGGTATGCCCAAAGAGCATCATTCAGTTTAGTGCTCCAATCTCACCTATATTTGCTAATAGTTCTGGTTAGTATCTTGGTAATCTCCCTGTTAGTGACCTCAGCTTGACCGTTTACTTAGGGGTGGTATGGTGTCATCAATTTATGCTCAACCCCTATGCATTGCATTAGCTTTCAAAAAGAAACACCTGTGAAGTGTGTTCCATTGTCAGAGATAAGTGCACGTGGCACACCAAACTTGTTGATGACTTGTTGAACAAATCAGGTAGCTATAGATGATGTGCAATCTTTAATAGTAGCTTCTTTAGCCCATTTTGTTAAGTAGTCTATGGCAATTACGATGTAAGCTTTTCCATTGGACATTGGCGTAATGGGCCCCATGAAATCAATCCCCCAAATGTCGAAGGGTTCTAACGGTTGGATCCATTGTTGTGGACCCTTCATTCTAGTAGTCATTCCCCCATCATGTTGACAACACTCACAAGATTGGATGAAGTGATGGATGTCCCAAAACAAGCTAGGCCAATAATACCCTACAAGAAAGATCTTAATAGTCATTCATCTCCCAGCATAGTGATCCCCACAAAGGCTCTCATGAGCATCTTGGAGAACTCTCAGTTGATCTCTATCGAGAACACACCATCGAACCAAGACATCAGGACATACTTTGTAAATTTCTCCATTAATTTACATAAAGTACTTGGATCTGTGAAGAAACTATTGTTTCTTCTTAACATCTAGCTGTTGTGGTGTTTGTTGGGTAAGGAGATAGGTCAGAATGCTATTGTACCAGTTTGTCTCCATGGGTGATTGGTCATTCACTACATCGGTAAAGAGGAACACATTAGGGAAGTGATCAGAAATAGGATGCTCATCCTCTTTGCTGTCCCAGTACAACTGAGAAAAATGATCAGCAACTACGTTCTTGGTGCCTTTACGATCGATCATTGTTAGATCGAACTCTTGTAGAATTACCAGCCATCGTATAATACGAGGGCTTACCATTAGCTTATTCATGAGGAACTGGATTGCACTATGATCTGTGTGTATGAATACTTTGTATCCCAATACATAGTGCCTAAATTTTTCTAGTGTAAACACTACAACCATTAATTCTTTTTCTGTAGTAGTGTAGTTAAGTTGTGCACCATCTATACTTCTACTTGCATAGTGGAAGTAATACGGGCATTTTTGATCATCTAACTATGTAAGTATGGCTCCTAAGGCATAGTTGGATGCATTAATCATGACATGGAATAGTTTGGACCAGTTAGGAGCTTGTAGAATGGTTTTTTCTACTAGCTTCTTCTTCAGAGTTTGGAAAGCCAGTGCGTATTCCTTAGTCCACTTGAAGGGTATATCCTTTTTCATTAACTCTACCAATGGTTTGGCAACCTTTGAAAAGTTCTCTATGAACCTCCTATAGTATCCAATGTGTCTAAGGAATGACTGAATGTCTTTGATAGTTTCTAGTTGATAGGTAATTCCTTGGATGACCTTGATTTTCTTAGGGTCTATCTCTATCCCTGCATGTGAAATTTTATGCCTAACTACTATGCCTTCTTGGATCATTAAATGGCATTTTTTCTAGTTAAGCCTTAGATTAGTCTCTACACATCTCTTTAGTACTTACTCTAACTGGTCCAAGGCTTGATCAAAACTTGCTCCGTANATAAAGAGATGTGTAGAGACTAATATAAGGCTTAACTAGAAAAAATGCCATTTAATGATCCAAGAAGGCATAGTAGTTAGGCATAAAATTTCACATGCAGGGATAGAGATAGACCCTAAGAAAATCAAGGTCATCCAAGGAATTACCTATCAACTAGAAACTATCAAAGACATNGAAAACTATAATAGCAATGCCCTGCGATTGTGTCTAAGACTTGGTCAACGAATGGCAACGGAAAGTGATCCTTGAATGTTGCCATGTTTAGCAGCCTAAAATCTATACACACCCTCCATTTGCCTCCCTTTTTAGGCATGATTACTAAGGGGCTAACCCATTCGCTATCAGCAATGGGGTATATGAACCTAGCCTTTAGAAGCTGTTCAATTTCTTCTTTTATTGCTTGCTTCAACTTTGGGTTCAATTGCCTCTGCGGATGTTTTCGAGGCTTCATGGAGGAGTCAGTGTAAATCATGTGTTGGAATATCCTAGGATCTATTCCAATTAATTCTAGATATGATTAGGCAAAGGCTTTTGACCACTTGTTTATTACCTTGATCAGACTTTCTTTTTGTTGTGGAGCAAGTCTCACATTAATGATTACTGATTTTCCATTCTTAAGGAATGTGTATTCCATACCAATGGGAAATGGTTTTAGCTCCAGGGGCTCTTTTTTAAATGTCTTGGGGATTTCCAACTTTCCCTAGTTGATGTTTTCTAAGTTAGGACTGGGAAGTTGGCAATGGACTTGCTCTAATGCATCAATGTTATCTATGTAAGCACAAGTCAAACCCTTAGTCAGTTCCATGCATATTAGTGAGCTTCTTTCTTGATCAACTATTAGCCACTAGGTGTCTTCTTATCTTATGGCTACTGCATATAGGCACCTTTATATGTTGATCATTTGTGCACACTAATTGCATACAGGCAATGTTAAACTTTGCACAACCCATGATCTCTACACGCAATTGCACCTTGTGTCACTGTATGCGATGCATGGAACCTTCTTCTTCTATCTTTCCAAAATTTTTTGCCTTAGATATTTCTAGGGAAAGATCATGGATTCCTAGGCATGCATCAATAGTGCTTAGCCATTCCCTTCCCATTATGATTGGGAAGTCCCCCTTACTATTATTCACTTGGATCACCAGGAAGTTAGCAACATATGACCACCCATAAATAGTGGTAATAATATCCTCCACTAATCCCAAGGGAATAGTGATGGACTAGTTGGCTAACTCTAAATGGACATTTCTCTTTTTCAATGGGGGTAGGTTCTAGGCCTTATACATTTCTTGGGATATTAGGTTGACACTGGAACCTAAATCCAAAAGAGTCCTACATGGCTCATTTCCAATGATTTGTAGATAGATTAGAGGACTCCTAGGATTAGAGAATTTTTTGAGAAGGTGGCTAGCTTTGATCGAATCAGTAATAGCATTTTTTAACATGACCATATGCATTGAATGAAGTGTTAAGTTCAAAAGGGGCTCCGAAGCTTTAGTTGATATGGAGGTGCCCAAAGACTCAGCCACTTGAGGTTGCAAAGGCTTGGTTGGATTGTTGGTTCTAAAGAAATATTTTTTCTTTGTACAATTGTTAGAACCAATATTAGGTTGAGGATTAATAGCTCTTGTGGCATTGCATTGCTATGGCTAAGCAGGGAGTTCACCTTGCATTGTTGGAGCAAGTGGTAATGGAGCTATTGATGGGAGAGATGCAGTCGGATTGGAAGGATGGTATACTTGTGGAATGTCGCCCCTAGGAGAGAGAGTCCTATAGTATTCATGGGCTTGGTAGTGATGTTGGGTTATAACATGACCAACAAAGTCACATGGAGAGATTGGATATTGTACGTAATATCCATATGGTTTAGGCTATCGGTAAGGGTATTTTTGCCTTTGTAGTGGCATTCCCCATGATTGTGGGTGCTACCACTGTTGATGTTGCTTGATTGGTTGTGGTGGAGTTTCACTTGGATAATACATTAAAGGTTGGTGGAACTGCCTTGGGTTACCTTGGGGATAAGGTGACCATTGGGATGTTTGTCATTTGTTTAGATGTGGATTAAGTGCATACACCCCAGACTCCTATAAATGTGAGATTATAGGGCAACATCCCTTATGATGGTCGTATTGATAGATCTCACACCCACTATCATCATCTATATCTGAGTCCACAACCTCTTCAATAATATCCTTTTTACCCTTACCCTTGTTATGTGCATTTTCTACTTCTCTTCTCTCTTTTTCCTTTTGTCACGATCACTACCTCATTCCCTAGACTCTTCCACTACTTTGAGAATAGTTTGAAACCTACTATCCAAAGAGTCCCACATTTGGTCTACCTTTGCCAATACTTCTAATGCTAATTTTTAAATAGGAAATGTTTTCCTATTCACCATCTCCTCAAGTGATGACTCTTCCTCATCCTCACAAAATCTTACTCCCTTCTTTCAGAGGGGAGGATCTCAGTTGTATTCTTCCACATTCTCTCTTTTTCTTAGCTCACCTTATTCCTTAGCTACTTGCTCCAGTAGCCTATGAATTTGATGGGACCTAAGCTCAGACAACCTCCCTTGGGCATAAGTCCCAAGGGTTCTTCTCATTTCATGCCTAAGCCCATCTACAAGATGGCATAGTTGATCCTGCTATGAATAGCCATAGGCAAGACAATGATGTAAAAGTGCATAATAATGACCTATGGTAGCATACAGGGGTTCATGAATTTCTTGTTTCCATCCTTGGATTTACTTTCACAAGTTGGACACCTGGGAGTACGTTTGGTACTTATTGTTGAATAGTTCTAACATCATACTTTACCTACGAATGGATTCCGATTCTAAGAACTGGTGCTAGCTTTCAGCTTCTTTTATTAGTGTTCATGGGAATAACTTAAGCTTTTGCCACTCATTTTCTATGTTTTGCAAGGCACATGCATCATGAAAGGCTTGTAAGTGATTTTGAGGATCAACGTTATATCCCCCTTCAAATCATGGGATGTTATTCATGTCTAACCTCTTGATCGTACTATCTTTTTAGTGCCTTGTTGGAACTCTCATAGCCTCAATAATATCTAGCATGCTTCATCTGGTGAGTAGGGGTTCATCATGATCATCTCTTTCGTAGTGTCTATGGTGCCTACATGATTCCCTACTCTCCCTTCTTCTATGGCGTGATTCCCTAGAGTGCCCTCGTCCTCTATCTTGGTTGTCTTGTCTATGACTTCCACTTTGTTTACCCTTATCCTCATGATCTTTTTCTCTATGGCTACATCCATACATGGAAGGAGAGGGTGAAGGAGATGATGAAGGTGAAGAAGAAGGAGAACCGCCCCCATAACGATGTCTACTACCTTCTCTTTGGTGGTCTCTACCTCGATTGCGATTGCGATCTGAATGCCCATCCTTGTCATGATTCTTTGTTCCTTTTTCGAACACTTTGTGTTCAGTGGTATCAGCACTTGGATTTTGAATAGTATAATGAAGGTTCTGATACACAACCCCTTGACCAAAGTCAAGGGGAGGAACATCGTTATGCAGGTGATTGCCTGAGGCAAGTTCATCACCCTCAATTTCACTTAAAACATGTGGTGCATCCTTAGAACATTTCCCCTTCAAGGACTTATGGTGTCTCTCCTATTGCAAATCCCTTTGATGCTGCACTTATGTGGGACAATAGTCTCTCGAATCATAGTCCTGCGTAATGTACTCTGCATGTAAGTGTTGCATGCCTATTTGTGTGAGAGCACGAAGAAGCATACTTGGGACTGAATAGTTGGGATGTAACACTATGTTACCTTCCAAGTCAAGCCAATGTAGTTGTTCATCATGGTGGAGAATAAATGTGAAGTCAGGTACATATTCATTAGGATGAACATATACCATATGAAACTATTGAGGAATTGGTGGATCAACATCATGTGCAACTTTCCACCGATTGCTTCTTATGTTAGTCCTAGGTGGTAAAGTGCTTTTGTGCGAAGAAGAAGACATCTTGTCTTGTTCAGTGTGCTATGTACTATTACCTTTTTCTTAACCAACCCTAAAGGTTTGTTCCAATGATGTGAAGGATTTCCTAAGTTCTACTTAGCACATAAACAACTAAGCCCTTGGCAATGGTGCCAATGATGAGCGGTGAGGTACCCCTACGTTCAACCATACGAATATGAGTGTTTCACGCACGATCCGGTCAAATTCCAAGAACTAAGTGCCTATGCACCCTTGTAGAATAATAATGGGTTGATTAATAATTATCTTCCCAAACTTACTTGTATGTCACAGTTGTATGGTTAAGTAAGCTTGAGGCATATGATTTCTATGGCTTTTATGTGTTTTATATCCTACACTAATAAGGAGGGAAGAGAGAAATAGCTAAGTAACTAATCTAATTTAGCTATTCATTAACTAAGTTCTAAGTACTCCTAACACCAGTATCTGTTCCCACTTACCATACACATCCTAAACCAGTGCAACGCTATTGGGATTACCAAATTCTAATCATTACTAGGTTACCAAGCGCTACATGCATGCTCAAAGTGGTTGTACTTAGTGTATTTAACTAAGAGAGTTGTAGGGTGAGAGAAATCATTAATTAACTATGAAAGCAGTAAATAATAATTAACACTAATTAATCTATTTTGTATGCTTCAAGGTTTATCATAAAGTTTGTCTTTATTTCCGTACAAAAAGTGTGCTCAGGTACACAATGCTCGAATAAAGATTCGTTCACTCTATGACTCCTACTACGGGCACGCAGAAATAATTCTAACTCTAGAGGGGAAAATGGCAAGAGTTTGGCTAAGGGACTAACTTCTAACTATCAGAACCAAGGACGTCACCTCTTATTTATAAATAAGGAGGTAGGTTGCGATATCAGGTATCCAATATCTAATGGTTGATCTGATATCGCGTACGCAATATCACAGTTCATCAATCATGGTCAACACAGGTTGTGTTGTTTTGCCAATTTAGGATCATAGCAAACCATGTTATGTGATTTTATTTGTCAATTTAAGGTCATAGCAGGCCATGTTGAAGAGAAACCTATGTATTTTTTGGTGATCTCATCTTTTAAAGTTTTTAAGACTTTTTTAATGTTCATAACTTGAGTAACAACAAGTAAAAAGAAAGGTCATAAAATGTGAAAGTAGAAACATAGGATACATGTATAAATAGTAAAGCAAAGTACATAAAAAGGTATAACAAAAATAAGAAAGAAAGGTTAGGCTACATGGCTATCAGTGCATCTAGTTATAAGGGCATGGGATTGAAAGGCTAAGGTGTACTTCGCTTGTGCAAATTCTTCCTAATCTTTGCAAGATTACCAAATGAGTAAGGTCTACTCTACATAAGCTTATATTCACCATCACCTTCACTGATGATGTTAAAAGGAAGTTCATCCCATAACACATCCCATTGCCTATTTTTGTCATCATTGGCTTTTTGCTCTCCCATGTGTTGATGAACTTCGTGGCTACGAGCTTCCTCCTAAAGCTCCACTTCAGATCCCTAGTCTATGTCCACATTATTGATAGCTAGGGAAACCACACTATCACCATGGATGATGATTTCACCTCCCTCCTAAGGAAGGTGAATTTCTTGATGGATGGGTAAGGATACAACTCATAATTAAGCCAACCAAGGTCTTCCCAGGGTAAAGCTAAACTCAAGTGTCTCCTCTACCATCAAGAAATTAGTAGTTATGGGAAATTTATTCCCTATCACAAAATCCAAGGAGATAGACCCCCCTAATCATGACCCTAGATCCATTGAAGGACTTAAGAGCTATGATGGTTGTTGACTTTATCTGCTTAGTTAGGCCCAAGCATTCAACATTGGTAATGGGATGACGTTAGTTGTGGCTCCATCATCAACATGCACCCAATGCACTTTAAACTACCTTATGCATATGGTTATGAATAGAGAAGCCCTAGTTGCTTCATCATTTTGGGGATTAACCTTGATTTTTCTATTGTGAAATACTAAGGATGTTGACTTCTCCTCCCTTTGTGAGGGAAAAACCATCACTGCATGGATGGATTTATCATTAGTGAGGATATCCTTACTAACTAGGATGGAAGTAAACATTTTGACTAGCACCTCATGATGCATGGTAGAAGTCATGATTAGACCATACAATCTTAGAGTTATATTCTTCTTCTTGAGAGATTACCTGACTTGATATATCACACATAGGAAGTTTTTATCATTGGTCATGGGCTTATTGCCCCAATTGTGCTTTACTTCCTCCATGCGCCCCAAACTATGAACTTCAACTTTAGGTTGTGGTTGTTTGGGCTTTCTCTCATTTTTCTAGTTATGGGATTTGGTGCCCTCCTATGGCTTGTTGGTCGAAGCATGTTGAGTAGAGGAGGTTATGGATATGGCTAAGATGAAAGTGGGATTCAATGAGCCCACTTCCTTTTGTAAATCCATCTGCTTGTCACCCTTATTTCTAGGCTTTTACTTATGCTTCTTCCTTTGCTTAGCTAAGGTCTTCTGATTGTCAGCTGTTGGTTGTGGGGAAGAGGCAATAGCATTTGCCACCATAAGAGGTCATTACATAGTTGGTTGGGCTATGGCTAGGATACCCAAATGACAAAATTTTCCTTAGAGGCATTTGTAATGATACTCTTACGACAAAGGGGGATCTTAAGTTAGCAGAAGTTGAAGAAGCCCTTTCATCACAAGGGGGTACTCATATCACAACTAGTTCTCTTGAGGGTCACCAATCATCATCAATGTTGAATGCTGAAATAATGTAAGGGTTATCATTAGCATTTAATGGGTCTTTGTAGACCTATATCAACTGATTTTGCGATTGGATCAGATTGGAAGCATCTAAGACTAGCTCCCTCCTATCTATCATCCTCTACAAGTCATCCTTCAGTGCAAGGTAGAAGTCTATGTCATGACTAGGCAGTTGTTAATAGTGGAAAAAGTAGTCTAGTTTAAGTATCTAGGTATTTTTGGATCATCCTTCATTGCTCAAGTGGGGTCCTTGGCTATTTCACATAGCCACTTGTATTTCTTTCAAGCAGCTTTGGTCATCTATTTGTATTACATGCGCCCACTCTTTAGCAATTTGTCTAGCAACTTGAATGGCTTTAGGGGTAAGGTTGTGTACTTACTATGGTCTTTTTGCTCAAAATTTGACCTAGTTGTAGTTGATGAAGTGGCCCCAAAGGTTGATGGTTGTATATTATGATCATTATTAGGGCCTTGGGTGGATTGGTCCTTGGCCCTTGGTTAGTGATCTTTTCTTCTTTGGTCATAGTTGATATGGCCATATTGTTGTGGTTGCTCTTTTTTTTGTCTCTTCATGTATGTTAATTTATATATGCTACATAGGCCCAATCATGACTAGTGTTCATAGCATCCTCTATGTTCTTGATTTGAGAAAATGCTTGGCTAAGGGACTGCAGGTCAAGATAGTAAAGTTTTAACTTGATAAAGTTGTTCACCACCCCATAGAATATGGCTAGAAGATGGGCCTTAGCTATGGGCTTTGGTATTTTGTTCAATAGTCCATTCAATTGTTGGATGAACTTCTACAAAGGTTCTAGGGGTCCCTACTTAACCTTCATGAGTTGGTTATGAAACACCACCAAATTTCATGTTGCAGCATTCATTCTATAGCATAGAATAAGGACTCATTGTAAATGTGAGGTATGTAGCCCAGGAGCTTTTGGAGCCTAAACATTCTCCAAAATTTATCATTTCCTTATTTCCCAACTAGAAAATAGGTGTCCCATGTCCATATCTAGGTTTGGGAAGGTCGAAAGTGCCTTTAGAATGACCAAAAATGGCATTTTCATTGTTTTTTTATAAGGGTATAGCCCCAACTACGTTGGAGCCATTTTTAGTAGTCACTAGAACTACACTTTCAGTGGTCATAGTAGCTACAACTAATGTAGTCACCACCAAGACCTAGCACAAGTGCAATGATGGGGTCATTGGATTTTCTCATTTTCCAATGTCACCTAGTGTAGTCATTCCAAGTAAACAATAATCAGTGTAGACAATGTTCATTACTAGGCACAATAATTTCCTATGGGATCCACCACTTATGTAGTTTTTGTTTACCTTTCTAGTTCCCAACCCTTGCCCCATGTTCTAGCACCTCTAGTGTAGTCACAAAATCCTATTTGCTACTTATGGTAAATAGATGGACTTTGTGGGTGAAGTCCATTTTGGATTTAGCACAAATGGCAACTACGCTAGCAGTAGTCAATAGACTACACTAGTAGTAGTGAGTAGACTACACTAGCAATAGTTATCAAACTACACTAATAAAAGTAACTATTGTAAATCCTTAATCAATGGCAACCTATCAATAATCAATTATAGTCAACGAAAAATCTAAAAAATGGCAATCCTAACCCTATGAAAATTCGATGTTAACACCATAGAATGGTTCCAAATTTTGGTAGTTCCTAACTTTGGCATTTTTTGCATTCCATATAGCAATTTTGAGCACTTTGGCATTTCAAAAACCATTTTGCAATAATACCATTTTCCATTCCCCACCGTCACAACCCACTGAAACTGAATCATGGAGCCACCCTTCTCCAATAAAGTAGTAGAAATTGGGACTAAGTTGGGCATAGAGACCCTCACATGATTTCTATTACACCAAATTTGCAATACCAATCTCATTCCCACTTTATAGAGCTAGTGAAAACCATCAAAAAGTTACAAAAAATCAAAGCTAGGAAGAAACTGAATCATGGAGCCACCCTTCTCCAATAAACTTCGAGCTTCGGCAAGCAACTTCTTGTGCCCCTAGGTACATACCTATACATCATGAACCCAATTCTTTTATATTTTTTATATAAATTTGGTTGTTCATGCTATGCAAATTTTTGGTTTCTATTTCATTTTTGCACTTATTTCTATAACTGTAATCCCATTTCCATTTTCGTTAGACTAGTTCTATTCATATTTTTGTTTTAATTTTCATTTTCATTCCTAACTTCATCTACAAATACACATACATTTCCATAGCCATTTTTGTATTACATTTTCTAAGTCCTAGGGTAATCGATAAGACTGTCCAGGGCACCTTGAATCCCATCTTTTAGAGCCCTTGGGATTAGGGGTTAAGACTATTTTGGTGCTTAGATCTTTCGATTTCCTCATTCTAGCAACCAATATTTCTAGCACTAAAAGGAGGGCCTCCACCCAAATCCTTGGCCATGAATCCATTTCAATGATTTTTTTTCAACACCAAGCCTTTGTGTAGTAGCAGTAGTAGAGTTGGGTTTTGCTGCAAATTTTCCATCTAGTGCAACACCCATTCCTACAACTCCCATTTCATTGGGCTTTGCCTCAAATTTTTTTTGTCTACTACAACACCTATTCTGTTGGGCTTTGCTGTAATTTTTTTCTATCTACTACAACACCTATTTCATTTAACTCCATTCTACTGGACATCATTCCATTGAACATCCATTCCATTGGATGTCATTCTATTGGACACCATTCCATTCAACTCCATTTCATTGAATGTCAATCCATCCAACTCCATTCCTACTATGACACCCATTTCTACTTAGTAATTGTTTTCTACTATCTTTCTATTATTAGCCTATTGCATAAGTAGTTTACCTTATCTATTATCTTTTTACTAAAATAGTAAAAAGAACCAAAAAAACCACATTTTCAACATGTCTTTCACCCAATCAACTATATTACCCTACAACTTCATTGACAATGCTTTTGGCCAGGAGGCTATGAGGGTCTACAACCCCAAAGATCCTATTGTGATTGAATGTAGACAATTCCTTAGGCTAAAGTATCAAAGCCTAAATTTTTCCACCATAAATAAAGAGCATTATAATTTCATTTATGCAAGAATTCAAATGGGCCTAATCATTCAACGTGAGGAAGCTGAAGCCAAACATGAGTACAAGCTTATCCACCATGAAAAGAAGGAGTGTATCCCTTTCCCATATGATAAAATACCTTCGAATGACACCCACACCTATATTCTATCTCATTTGATTGAGCTAGATGAGTAGAGTGAGAAGCTCAATATGGTAAGCCAACACAAAGAAACCAATGAGTTTGAAGCTGAGCCTAAACTTGACAACTTCATTGTAGGTCTATTCCAAGTGATATGCCCCTAGGTTATCATGCTTACTTCAACCCCTCTAGTTACTTCAGTAGTTTAGGTGCCTCAATTGTCATCTCCCATATATCCCACAATATTTGGGACTACACCAATTATAGCCATACACTAGGTGCAACTTGCACCATAGAAAACCTCCTCATTCTCATCAATGTCCTTTGCCAAACAACCTCATTTCATTCACTTAGCGTCAATGATGTCTACCTCACCATGTCAATTTTTCATACCAATAGGACCCTCATTGGGGCCCCAAGAAACACAAGCCTCTCATACTCCTTTTATCCCCTTTGTGCCTCAAGTTATAGCTCAAACATCTTTTTCTTTGTTTAGCCCACCTATAATCACCATAACCCAACCTCTCCCTTCAATACCACAACCTATCATGAGGCCACTAGTCTTAAAGCTTCTTCCTCAACCATCAACACAAACACTACAACCCACAAGGATGTCCCAAGGCTTGGATCAAGCTTTCCAAATGATCCAAGACCTTAACAAAGAGCTACGAAATCTTAAAGCCAACATAACTCAAATGGTCAAGGTTCTAGATTTCTACCAGGATGACCCCATAAGCCCTATGGTGCCTCAACTAACCTTGCCCACATGCTTACCTATTCCAAATTTCACCAAATAAAATGGTGAAGGGAATCACAACACACATCTAGTAACCTTTCAATCTAAGTGCCTCTTCTTGCAAGCTTGGCCTTATACAATACGACAAATTTTCCCCATGTCTCTAAAATGAAAGGCTCTAGATTGGTACTAAAACTTGCCTAGAGGTTCTATCTCTTCCCTTGAAGACTTGATTAGCTAATTTTTCAAATGCTTCAGATACAACTTAAAGCTAGATGTCACATTGGACCAATTGATGCTTCAATATCACAATGTAATCAACAAGTTGCTAGTCCTTCAAAACCCACAGAACCATTTGTTATTTGGGTCCCTCAACCTTCAAAAAATAAGCCTACAATAATCCATGACCAAAGCCCACCTATAATGGCCCAAAACTCAAAGGTTAATAAGAAACCACCATCACAACAGTGGTGAAACTAACATGTCATCAAACCAACGAAAAAGCCCACTAAAGGTAACCAACCGAGACCTACACCAAAATCAACAACATCCATGGACAAGGGGTCCAAGGCACATGAACCAAAATCTAAGCCAAAAAATTTAAAAATGATGGAAGAGATTAGAACCACTAAGGCCAAAAAGTTACAAGCCAAGGAAAAGAACTTCCTTGTAACCATGGAACATGTCACATGATCCCTTAGGCAAAAGAACATGTTACCAAACTTGTATGACTTGGTCATGACATCTTCAACTCATAAAGATGTACTAGATCAAGTGTTAACCTCTATCCTTACGAGTAGAGACATGCCCACCAATAAAGAATCAATCCACTCTATCATTGAGCAAGCTTTACTTAGAGGAAACAAACATCAACCCATGCTCAACTTCCATGATAGTGAGGTAAAGGTTGACTCTAGAAATAGAGAAGTGCTATCTACCCCTCTCCTCATTACTACATGTGTGGGTAGATACAAGGGCCATGTTGTTCATGTAGATGATGGAGTAGCAACAAACATTGTACCATTTCCATTGTTGACCAGCTAGGCTTAATCAAGAATATCTAGCAGAACACTACCTCAGCACTTAAGTCATTTAATGGCTCATAGGTAGTAGTTCAAGGTTCCATCTCCTTAGGTTTTGTGGTTGGGGAATAGTTTCCCACATCTACCAACTTCCTAGTAGTTGAAGAGATACCTGGGTTTAACTTGATCCTAGGAAGACCATGGTTGGCTAAGTTTTGCATAGTTTCATTCCCTATACATCAGGAAATTCACTTGCCATACGAGGGAGGGGAAATTTTCATTTGTGGGGACAATATGTTAGTATCATTGGTTAACTATGTTAACATTGATTAAGGTTTAAAGGTGGAGTTTCAAAAGGAAACTCCCAACACTCAAATTGGGGCTAACAACATTGAGAATAGCAACGATGCAAATAATGCCAACTTTGTGACACGGGACAATCAATGAAAATTCCTACAACTTGCCATGCTAAACAAGAGAAACAGTGGTCATAGAATCATGCCAAAAGGATTCCTTGATCTCTTAAATATTAAACAATAAGTTTGTGGTAAACATCTCTTGCATTCCTTTGTCAATTTTTTGTTTACCTTTATAACATTATGTCATGTTTTAATGTTGGCTGTAGTCTTATGTGCTCTTTCTAGAGCATCTCATACTTGTTAGGAAAATACTGACACCATGATCTGTTAAGACCTTAAACTAGTAATATGGCCTACCATGGCCTTAATCTAATGATATTATAGCTTGCTAAGGCCTAAAATTGGCAATACAACCCACCAAGGCCTAAAATTGGTAGTGTGATGACTTACCGAGGCCTAAAATTGCTAGGTTGCTAGGACCGAAAGCCAATGGATTTGTAGTCTTCCTCTTATCTCTTTTGTGTGTACATTGGGACATGTTCACTTTATTGCATTTTTCATACTTTTCGCTTTAAAATCCTCCATCTTTTTAGATTTCTTATGTTTTTCACTTCATTACCAAATTTTTCTTAGTAGTCATATTATTTTAATTTATAGCCTTTATGCAAAAGAAAAGCTTGGAAAACTAGAATGTAAAACATAAAAATCTAAAAAGTATTTAGCCAAAACAATGGACATGGAATATCCTTAACCATAGTTGTAAGAGAAATACATAGTTGTTGGCATACTCAAAAATACACAAAATTAAGCCATGGGGGAAAAGAAGGCTCATTAGGTACACCATTACCAACTACATCAATGTCATAGCATGGAACTTATGAACAAAAGTAAACCAATTAAACATTGGTAATCATTATAACCATAATACATAACCATTAAAATAGAGAAAATGGGTTTGGGCTTTATTATGCATGTCTTAGCAAATATGTCCAACACTATATAGTTTCCGAATGCTTCAATAAAAAAAAATCTTTGATTACTTCATGAGTTCATGTATGGTTGATGTCTTAAAAAAGGTTATAAAGTTGCTACAGAAAGACTGAAAATTACACAAGTAAATTTGACATTTTGATGCACACTACAGTTTTGATACACCTTGATTTTCTATGTGTCAGGAAAAATTTGACACCCAAGGAAACTATAAGTGCATACATCTAGAAATTCAAAGTGGGAATTCTTTTGGAGTTAGGATTATCTTATTAAAAATAAAAAATAAAATAAAATAAAAAAGAAAATTATGCCTACATTGGGATTTTTGGGTTTTATAGGCTTGACTACATTGAAGCCTACCCTTTCAAAAGCCTTGAAACTAATGACACCACCCATCCATACTCTAAAACCAAATCTCTAGTCCCCCATCAATGAAAAAAACATCATTACTAAGCTAAGAAGTGAGTGTGGATAATTGTGATAAAGAAAAAGGAAAAAATTCATAAGAAATTCATCTAAAACTAGGATTTTTATGGGACTATGCTAGGCCTGGAGGTGGACTACCTTGGCCCAACGTAGTCCATGGTAGAATAGATCCTGCTCAGCCCAACTAGCTTCTAATCAACTTCATATTATCATCCTACCATTCCAAACCTTGGCCAAAGATCCTAGTAGCATTAAGACCTGGTCAAATGCATTTAGTTGTATCAAAAATCAATCATTTTCCATGACTACACTAAAATCCTTGAATCGGTCACATACAAACTCAAACTCACCTCCCAATAACACCAAAACACCATAGAAATGAAAACTAGGTCAAACCTTATTTTTCCCATTTCACATGACCAAACACTAGGGCCCAAGATAGTCCACCCAAAGTTGGCTAGAATTAATAAAAAAAACCATGCACATTAACCTCTAGTAAATCCTAAAACCCCATTTAAACTTGTCTAACATAAAACCTATCTTTTCTCCATAATTTTTTGAACCTACCATCTTGATTACTTTGATGGAAGAGGGGGACTACACTGGGCCAATATAGTCCTGGTTTGAGCCCAATGTAGTCCACCAAAAACTAATCAAAATTGGTCAAAAGTGACTTAAACCTGCTATCAATGGATCCCAAAACCCTATTTAAGCCTGATTGACTATGTTGGAGGGAAGTGGGGACTATGCTAGCCCAGTGTAGTCCATTCCTATGCCTAGTGTAGTCTATAGAAAATTAATCAAAAATTTCAAAAAATAGCTTGAATCCACTTTTGGAAAGCCCTAGGACCTTGTTGGAACCTACCTTGATCATGGAAGCCTATATTGACCATGCCCAAGTGTTAACTACATTTGAGAAAGAGAGGACTATGTTGGGCCAGCATAGTCCTAGTGGGAGGCCAACATAATCTAGATTCTGGAGTCCAAATCCAAGTCAAACTAACCAAGTGATGAATCACAGTTTACTAGGCCTCGATATTGGGTACATGATATCATAGCCTAGGTATGATATCGTATACACAATATCATGATTCTTGTGTTAGCCTATAAATATAGCACTCAGGTGCACAGAGAGGAAGCATTAGAATCATCAAGAGTTTTGAGTCTTTTAGGGTCAAGTCTTTTATCAGTTTTTAGTTAGTTTTCAGTTCTTTTCCCAAGTGCATGCCTGTAGTGTGATGCTTGTAATTGTACTGAACCTTTTTTCGAGTGTGATGTACTTGGATACACACACGATTGTCAAGAAAGATCAAGATTACTCCATCATTGCAGCATTCACTTAGCTTTTAATTGGTTTTAATTATTTATTATTTATTAATATTTTCTTAGTTAATATTCCTTTTATGTCATTTACTATTCCTATTGTTAACATAGACTGAGTACATCTTAATCACAAACTTTTAAGTGTAACTACATGATAACCCAGCAGCGTATCAAGTAGTGTCTCAAGTGATGTGCGCTTGGCAACCCCAGAAGTAGTACACGAAGTTCAAGAGGTGTATAAATGATTAGAGATGGATACTCATCACACTTAGTCTAGCTTAGATCTTATTTCCTATTGCTTATTAGCTTAATTAAATTACTTCGCATTATCCTTAGGAGTAGCATAGTAGTAGAAACCACATCATACACCTCACTCTCGACTAAACCATATGTGACAAAGAAAATACTAGTGTAGGTGGGAAGACAACAAACTACGAGCAATGTATAACTATCTAGGTGCCACAACTAGTCGGTCCACATAGTTTGACTGAATCACACGTACATGCTCATATTTTTATGGTTGAGCATAGGGGTACCTTGCCACTCATCATTGGCACTGTTGCAGGGGACAGTGCTAGTTATTGAAACACCACCAAATTTTGAGTCTCGACATCACAATTGCAAATATGGCTAAGTGTTACACATTGTTACCTTGCTACTGGGTAGCATAGCACCTTGCTATGCTGCATAGGGTAGCATAGCGTAGCACCTTGCTATTGTGTAGCGTAGCACCTTGCTACTACATAGCGTAACACCCTGTTACATGTTGTTATGTTGTGTTACACGCTATTGTGTGCTGTTACGCGTGGTCACGTGCTATTACACATTGTTACCCACTGCATTTCCACATGGCACTTGATCCGCATTTTGGGCTAACCCTAGCCCTATAAATACCTCTGCGACCCTTTTTTTTAGGAGGGAAGAAGAGGATGAGGCTTCCATTTTTATTCACCAGTAAGGCATTTGGCATTTTATCATTTTGGCACTTAGCTCCATAGGCAAACGAGACCTAGAGCACATCACACTGACAGAGAGGCACAATTACATCACATGGTATACTGTGACCACCGACCCAGGAGGCACAATTTATCATAGTGAGCACCAGATTTCATAGCCCGACACCACCAAGGATGTGATTCTACTCCTACTATGCCTATTTTACGCTTTGTATACCTGTATCCTTTTTCAGGGTGGTGCATCCTTCTATTCAAACTCTCTCTTTGGCTGATTATAGCATTTATTTGTCATTGTTAAGCATTTAATCATGTTTACTGCCCTGTTACATACTTTAGCATGTTTCTACTACTATGCACATTGTGTTTTCTTTTATTGTTTGTAAAAGGGTTATTGTATAGTGATTAAGTCCCTGTTTGATCGACCAGACTATTTAGGGCACCCTAAATCCATTTTCTCCAGCATGGCCCTCATGTGAATTCAAGGTTAAGCTATGCACCTGAAGACCTCTCAGTGTTTCCAACCACGAACGTTTTTTGTCGCTACAGTTTTTGGCACTAGAAAGAAGGCCTGTTTTTCTGCATTTTCACACTTGGTTATTTTTTTGCATTTTCATACTTGGCTATTTTTTCTGCATTTTCATACTCAGCATTTTTTTTCTCTACATTGTTGCAGTTAGCCATTTTCTATATTTCTGTACTTGGTCATTTCCCTGCTATTGACAGCCTTAGTCATTTTTCTGTTGTTTTCAAAGTTAGCCATTTTCTGCAAACAACAACTCTCACAACCTAATCTATGAATATGAATCCAGGTCAACCTTCCACATTGGTTTCTAACACATTTGATACCACAATCTAACTAAAGCATACCGCGTTAAGCCATGAACAACACAATTTGGTTTATGCCAAAATCTACGCACGACTATCCATGGATTACCTCAATTTAGAGGAAAAATAGGACTACGAATGAGTCCACCAAAATGGACAGAAGTATAACCCCTCTTTGTTTGACATAATCCCACTCACGAAGCCCTACCACCAGTTGTTGTCCCAACTCATCTGTGCAAATAAGCATGATGCAGGAAAAACCTACGAGGCCTCATAGAGGAAGGAAGATGAGTTCGAGGCCTTCTCCAAACACAAGAGCCACCTCCACACCTTCTTCCAACAACTACCCCTTAGTACAACTCTTCCTCGGTTTGGTCCATCAATCCCCTCCAGGATAGTGACCATGCCAATTTAGCCTTCCTTACAAGCAACTAATGCATTTGCCCAGCACTATGCTCATGCAGGGGCCACCTCCCAGCTCCAAACAACTCAAGCATCCTACATCCCACCTATCTCATTGGTGTCTGCGGTGTCCACCCAACCCACCCATGTGTGGCCCACTCCAATCACCACACCCATCGCTCAGCCATTACATTAGCAATCGTTTGCTATGACGTTAAACTGATAACATTTTTCCACTACGATGTTAAATTGGAAAACTCCACAACCAACAATTCTACCCTATGCTATGCAACCAACCCAAGCCCAGCCAATGTAACCAGCTAGCACATCCCTAAGCTTGGATCAAGCATTCCAACTGATACAAAGCTTGATGGAGGAGATCAACCGACTTAAGGCTGCCTCCTCTGACACCATTAAGGTGGTGGACTTCTACCAAGATGATCCCATAAGTCCTACAGTACCACCTCTAACTCTCCCAACTAGGGCCCAACTACCTCAATTTACCAAGTACAACAGTGAAGGGGACCCCAATGCATACTTGGTCACATTTCGATCTAAATGCCTACTCCTTCAAGCTTGGCCACACACTATCATGCGTGTGTTCCCCATGTCACTCATTGGCAAGGCCTTGGACTAGTATCGTGCACTACCCAAGGCCTTAATCTCCTCTTTGGAGGATCTCATAACCAAGTTTGTGACACGCTTCAGGTACAACCTAAAACCTAAAGGAACCCTTGACTAGCTGATGCAAGTTAAATAGGGGCCTCTAGAGCCCATACCAAAATTCCTCCAACGTTGGAATGCTACATTGAGCGAAATGCATGAACCTCTAGCGAAGGCACATCTACTGGTAATCTTTAAAGGTGTAGTAAATGACTTCATCAAGTCCAAACTATATTATCTAGCCCTGAAGTCTCTTAGTCAAGCCTTTTCCCAAGCAAAAAGCATAAAGGATGCAGCAAAAGCTAGCAATGAACCAACCTATGTGGCTTGTAGAAATGAACATGCTTGCAAGCATGTAGCCACAAGCACAAAAGCAACCAACTAAGGCCCAACAGCTAAGCAGCCCCAAGCCCCAACTAACAAAACCACCAATTCTGGCACCAACTCACCTACATTGATAGGGGCTACCCCAAGATCCAACTTTTAGTGCAAGGACCACTCAAAGTATACAGCACTACCAGTGCAACCCTCTGAACTACTAGAGAAACTCTTGAAAGCTAGGTAAATCCAACACAAACACGTATCAGAAATTGCTTACCAAAAACATGATAGGTACTACGAACTACTAAGGAACCCCACTTTAGCAGTACCAAACGAGCCCCCAATTCCACAACACTTCAAGTTGGACCAATACTGTCATTACCACCAATTGGCTAGTCATAGTACAGACAACTGTCATGCTTTGCAGGATGACCTGCAGAGAATGATAGAACATGGTCAACTAGTGATCAACATGGTGAGTCAATCCAACACAGATGATGCCTCCTATTTCATAAATTCCATTAGCATATGTGGAAATTCTAAACCTACACAACAACCTTTTGTGATCTGTGTGCCTCCTAGCAAGGCAAAGGTCCCCTCGGCCTCCACAAGCAAGAGGCCTTCCTTTGTTATCAAAGTGCCACCTCGAGCACCCACAACATCCTTTGTGGTCAACATTCCACAGCCACCGTCTGCTAAGACGTTAAATTGGCATCATGCAAGAACAACCACTAGGAAACCCTTTGTTATCAAGGTGCCACAACAAGTTGACCACAGAACAACTCTACCTAAGTCACCATTTTTCATAAGGGTGCCACAACATGATGGCCCCTCACCTACCCGAAGCCCAATAGTGGGCAATATCTCGATCCCTCCTCCTTCAAGGGTTGACCCCACTAGCAACCCAGGTAGGCCCACCAAACAGCAATGCAAGAGGACAAATGAGCACCTCGCAACCCCCATGGCTGAAGCAAAGGCCACAACTAGTAAACAACAACTAAACTCTAGGGCCCCTACCCCCAAGCAGGCCAAGAAAACCAAGCTTAAGTCCCCTCCACGAGAGATCTGTCTCTCAAGCCACATGGAGGAAGTCAAAGCCAACACAATAGCCAATGACAAGGACTTTGTAGCTGCATTAACACAGGTAAAACAAGCACTCAAGCAAAAGAATACAACATTGAGCTTATATGACCTGGTCATGACTTCATCTGCTCACTGCCAAGCATTGGCCAAGATCTTGGCCTCCATTCCTGTTATGGAGGACATCCCTGCAAATGAGGCATCCATCCATGCAACAATGCTACCTCCTACACCACAAGAATTGGGTTCAACAACCTTAACCTTTCACAATAATGCAATCAAATTCAACACCAAACAAGGGGAGGTTACTATAGCTCCACTATCCATTAGCATTCATGTTGGATAATGTACCATCTGCAGGGTACATGTTGATGATGGTGCAGCAACAAACGTAGTATTATACTCCGTCATCGACAAGCTAGGCCTGGCAGATGAAATTAGGCCTACCAAAACCACATGTCTAAAATCCTTCAATGGATCATGTGCCATAGTTAGGGGTACAATCAACTTAGCCTTTGTCATAGGAGAGCAATTCCCTGCTAGTGCAAATTTTATTGTCATAGAGGAGATGCCAAGTTTCAACATGATTCTAGGCAGGCCTTGGCTAGCCTCACTAAGGGCCATCTCCTCTCCCATCCACCAAGAAATTCACCTTCCATATGAAGGTGGTCAAGTTATCATCCATGGTGATAATGCTTCCTCTTTGACTATCCACGACATATACATGGCACAAGTTTTAGAAGAAGAGCTTCTTAGTGGTACACCTATAACAACCAATGCAACACCTAAGGCTAACACACTTGAATGAGGGGTTGAAGCCAACAGGCCCCCAGAGGATCCTAAGCCTTGCACGCTCCCTGATCCATGCCTGATTAGGAAGCAACTACATGACCAAGACCTTCCCTTGGCCAAAAATTTGCTAAATGCTTGCCTATCCTTTGCCTCCACTTCCCATGCATTTTTGACTTTCATTTACATAACACTAGCTTACACATTTACATTTTGCCTACTTACTTAGATTAAGCATTTCATTTTGTTCACATATTTTTTTTACTTTGTTTATGCATCCATCCACTTAGCTTATGCATTACATCTAAAAACTATAAAACATGAAATTACAAAAACCCATGGCCCGAAAAGGCCTTAAACTAGCCTACGACCTGAAATGGTCTAAAACTATCACTTTTTGCATTGCTTCCCTTTCATTCATCCTTGTTTACAATAGGTGTTTCTTGATGTTGTTTTCTTTCTAGTTGATTTTTGTAGGATCTTGTAGGCACACAGCATGACCATGTGTACAACAACACCACCTTACATAAGTAGGGTAAGCACCAGTCCGCCATGACTATAAACTAGTACAGCTCATCCTTGCATCATGATGTTAAACTGGCACAACAGCTCATCCTTGGGTCATAACATTAAACTGGCACAACATCCACTATCTGCTACGACATTAAACTAGCATCCAATAGTCTATTAGGACTATAAACTAGCACAGCATGGTCTTCCAGGACCTTAAACTGGATTCACAGTTTGCTAGGACTTTAAACTGGCATGTAGTTGATCTAATCCAAACACTTTTCATTGCCCTGGGAGCACTCACAGCATCATCACCTCCCATCATTCTAGTGATTCTTTTGGAGCACTTTCCATTAGTGTGGCATTTAGAATACTTGTAGCCCTAGCACCTTTACTGGTTTACTAAGCACTTGTAACTAGCACATCATTTGACACTTTCACAGCATCTTCACATCCAACACTTATAGCATCTTCACATCTAGGATTTGCACTTGCATTTCATGCTTTGCGATTTTCTTTTCCTCTCTGAGTTGTGTTTGTAGGATGAAGCCTTGAAAATGGTCATGCGAAGGTGCATTTCATCACAGTAATAAGTTATCACATTGCTTTGATGTGCATAACTGGACTAGTTGAGCCACTAAAGAGTGCACATCCCCCTCATCCCTATTACAGCCTATGCACATCCATTCATTCGTCCCAATATCCTCTCATACTCCCCATACTCATAATTTCACACTCCTCTGATGCATATGCACTATGACACACATGGCATTCCCTTCACATCAACTATAGAACCCATGGTTGATCTAACATAATTCATCCTATGGGGAACCTCTATTGCATAGTCAAAGCCTAGGTGGATGTAACACGAATCATCCCTAGGAAACAAAGCTCATCTTCTCAATGGCCAACTTGAAGCTAACATTCAGTAGTAAGCCGAACCCAAAGAAGGTTCATCTCTCAAAAAAATCAACAACACTACAACTTCGCAATTGGCCCATCCTTGGATCAACTTTGACCCTCCCATGAGTACTCTGATGAAAGGTCAACATTTCAGGGGCAAGCTACTTCATGCCATGGTCACCATCAGCTGTGCTAAATTTTCATCTTACATCATGATCCACTATTTGCATTTCATTCCCACCATTTACATTTCATCTCCCTAGCATTGCCTATACCCCTTATCCCCTAGCATAACCTTATTCCCATCACACTCTTGAGCATGGTAAAACGACATCCGATCTTGTGCTAACAAATGACGTTGGTGACATATCTACTGTGGTGTTTTGTAATTCTTTGTCAACGTCTTTCAGGCCACTCCTACAGACGTCAACAAAGAGGGGCCATTGAAACACCACAAAATTTCTGGTCTCGACATTCCAACTGCAAATATGGCTAAGTGTTACATGTTGTTACTTTGCTACTGCGTAGCGTAGCACCTTGTTACACTACATAGCATAGCGTAGCATAGCACCCTATTACATGCTATTACACTGTGTTACATGTTGTTGCATGCTATTATGTGTGGTCATGTGTTGTTACATGTTGTTACCCACTGCATTGCCACATGGCACCTAATCCACATTTTGGGCTAACCCTAACCTTATAAATACCTCTACGACCCCTTTTTTTTAGGAGGAGAGAAGAGGAGGAGGCTTCCATTTTTATTCACTAGCAAGGCATTTGGCATTTTAGCATTTTGGCACTTAGCTCTATGGGAAAACGAGACCTAGAGCATACCACACTGACAAAGAGGCATAACTACATCACATGGTATACTATGACCACCAACCCAGGAGGCACAGTTTATCACAGTGAGCACCAGATTTCATAGCCCGACACCACCAAGGCTGTGATTCTACTTCTATTGTGCCTATTGTACACTTTGTATACCTGTACCCTTTTTCAAGGTGGTGCATCCTTCTATTCAAACTCTCTCTTTGGTTGATTACAACATTTATTTGGCATTGTCAAGCATTTAGTCGTGTCTACTACCCTGTTATGCACTTTAGCATGTTTCTACTACTATGCACATTGTGTTTTCTTTTATTGTTTGCAAAAGGGTTATTGTACACCAATTAAGTCCCTGTCTGATCACCCAAACTGTTCAAGGCACCCTGAATCCATTTTCTCGAGCATGGCCCTCATGTGGATTCAAGGTTAGGCTGTGTACCCAAAGACCTCTCGGTGTTTCGAACCACTGATGTTTTCTGTCGCTATAGTTATCTAGATCAATTATATCATACAAGGTCACTATAATAGGGTATTAATAATATATCTTTTAGACAAAGAAATTTAATTTAATTAAGGTACACATAATTTACGACAATTTCTCTCTCATAGGATAATGATAACACAACATCTAGCAAGGAAATTCATTAGAGAACCAATGAAATTTACAATCAAAAAGAAGTTTGGAGTACTCAATCTTATGCAGGAGTTTCATATGTTCATGGACATCTCAAAAATACTCAAGGACTCTTGTCATCCAAATTTGACACCTCTAGTGAGGATGGGATATCTCCTAGAATAAGGGAACCTGTAAGGCCTAGGACCTTCTCAATAGTTAACAAGAGTACATCAGGGGATAATTGGGAGACTTACAAAAGTCATGAAGAGTCTTCTAGTTCTCTCTCTTCCTTTGCTCTTTCAATGTCAAGTCATGACATGGATGACTATTCCTCAAGGGGTCGATGTAGAAATAAAAATTGGACCCATAGGAAAAATCAGGAATGCCAACATGGACATAGACAACATCGTCCCAACTCATGAACTCACAACCTACTTAATGACGATGAACCCCTGCTAGCCACTAAAAGCCTAATGCATATAACATAGGCCATTTAGATATCCCGTAGGCATCGCAAGGAAAGCTATCTACCTAGGATTGATTTAAACAATTGGTGAGTGTCAAGGTACCCCTACACTCAACCATATGAATACGAGCATCTCACGCGCGATTCGATCAAACAGCATCTCACGCGCGATTCGATTGAATAGCATCTCACACGTGATTCAATCAAACTCCAAGGACTACATGCTTACACGCCCTAATGGAACACTTAAGGTTAATCAATCGTTGTCTTCCCAGACTTACTTGTATAGTCACGGTTGTATGGTTAATTAAGTCTAAGGTATATGATTTTTATATCTTTTATCTTTTTAACGCCTTATGCTAAGAGGGAAGGGTGAAGAGACTAAGTGACTAACTATTTGCTAACTAAGTTTTAATCATCCTAGCATTAGTATTCGTTCCCACTTGCTGTACACACCCTAAAGTAGTGCAACACTACTAGGATTACCAAATGCTATTCGTTACTAGGTTACCAAGCTAGCATACGTGCTTGAAGCGGTCGTATTGAATGCACTTAACTAGGAGAGTTGAGGGTTGAGAGTGATTAATTGTCTAAGAAAGAATTTAAACATTTAATAATAATTAAATTCCTATTTAGCTTAGTCCATATGCTGCAAGGTTTATCAAAAAGTTCATCTTTATTACTGTACACAATTGTGTGCTCAGTTACAAATTGCCTGAATAAAGATCCATTCACTTTGAGACTCCTACTATGGGCACATGGAAATTATTCTATCTCTAGAATGGTAAAACTACCAAAGTTTAGCTAGGGGCTTGATCTAGATTAGGAAACAAAGGAAAGCTACCTTTTATTTATAGAACTAGCGACAGGTTGCGATATCGCATACGCGATATCGCGGCCCATGCGATATCACTGCTCATCATACCCCCATGACTGAATGAAAACTCGTCCTTGAGTTCCTTACAAAATATTGGGAAGGTATGGGATTATTGACTTGAATGATACTAATGGTGGATGGGGTGACCTGTGAATGGATCATCATTACAATACATGGCAAAATTTAGTGTTCATGACAACAAGAGTGAACACTATACACATTTGACATCGAGCCTTATTTGGCAGCTGAGATAGAAGAGAGAAGAGAGAGAGAAAAGAAAAAGTCTACTGCTGCCAACGCCAAGATTGCACCTTTCATTGTCCATCCATAAGTGCGCCATCAATCTCATTCCTTGCAAGACTGCTTTAGCACCAGTCCATTTCAAGTGTTTCCTCTAGATCCAATCCGTTGTTGTATGATTGCCATCTGCCACACAACACAGTTTGATATTAGCAAGCATAAATGAATCACAATGCAGTTAATACCTTGTCTCAGTGTAAGGTCCATTGGCTGAGTTGTGATATGGCTAATGCAGATCTGGAGATATAATACTGGTGGCTACCCAAGGTGTAGAGGTTAGGAGAAAATAGAAAAAATTGGACCAAGACCCCCATGACTAAGAGCGAACCTCCTGTAGCAATAGAATGGAAAAAGATAAGGAATAAAAAAGATGAAGAAAAAGAAACAACAGCAATGTTGATAAAATGAATGTCAAAGATGGACATGAACAAAATAATTGGTGATTGCAGAAATGTTTAAGGAAAAGAAATTAATGGGTGCACAAAATAGGAATTTTAGTGGGTCCTCCCCAAAGTAGGCTCATTCCCTTAATGTCCTAACAATCCCACATTCAAAGAGTCCATAGGCTCTAGGAATGTCATTCAGAAATAAGAGTTAAATTTTGAACCACAAGAGTTTACCAAAAAGAAAACAATGCATCAACCAAAATACAGACTACTAATACAACCAACAATGAGGTGATAAATGGGGAAAGAAGGATGGAAATAAGAAAATGAAATGGAATCTCAAGAACAAGGTGTTGTAGAACCCCTTGTGTGTTAATGGTTAATGTGAATTAGTAGATCTCATTCCAAAGCTAGCCTCAAACAATCCACATCCAGTGACTTTGCATTAATACACTTTGCCAATCCATCCACCTAAAGTAACATGAATGCCTCCACCAAAGAGTCACCACCATTCCAACGAAACGAACAAGGAGAAGGTAGGAAGTGAGAAGGGCCTTAGTTAGAGGGAAAATTTTTTATTTAGTTCCATAACCAGTGCTTGTAGCCCAAATTATTATTTCATCTAAGGGGTGTGCTTTGAATTCTCATTGTTTTTTTTTGTGTTTTTCATGAGAACCACACCATGCAAAGACTTATTATTTTTATTAGCTCAGCTTCCCAATAATGGAGCAATGTCAGAATGGTATGAGAGACTCAAGAAGAAAACATCCAAGCACCCAAGAGAATGGCTAGCACAAATACATCAAGTTCCCTTTGAATTCACACCCTTTTCAGTCCTTGAGTGCTTTCTTAGTTTGAAAAATGCTTAGTCACCAATACGTTGATAGTTCTTATTGTTTAAGGAAGGGAACTGTATAGTTCCAAGCCAAGAGAGACCATATAAATTTATGGGTGTATGGATGAAGTGGACTTATTGCATGTTATATTAAAAGAACCATACCTTAGTATCAACATCATCACTTAAAGGTAAAACCCAAACATTAGCAATCAATGGAATACAGTTCATACCACCATCAAGAGCACTTATTAGATGACGAATCAAACAAAATAAACAAACACAAAAAGAAATGAAAGAGTATAAACGATGTTGTAAAAAAAAACAAGAAAAGTTAAGAAATTTGTAAAATAAAAATGTGTAAAACAAAAACTTAAAAAGAAACTCAGGGCTGTGATTGATCAACATAGGTGGCCATCTCCCCCATGACTAAATTGAAAGGGAGAGATCCAAAATAATGAGCGTTTGTTTGAATTTTTTAAAAGTGTCCAACTTCTCCCAATTGATGTTTTCAGGTTAAGGGTTAGAAGTTGGCGACGCTCATGCTCCAATGTATCTATGCTTTCAACATGGCCACACGTTGGTCCCCCAGTTAGTTCCATGCATATTGGTAAGTTTCTTTCTTGATTAGCTATCAACCACTGGGTGTTTTCTTGTTGTGTGATTGCTACATATAGGCACCTTTGTATGTTAACCTCTAGTGCACACCGATTGCATGCAGGCAATGCTGAACATTCCTATACACAATCACCCTCTGTATCACTGTATGTGATGCATGGAACCACCTTCTTCTCGATCTTTCTATAAGTATTTTCCTTAGATATTTCCAAGGAAATATTTTTTATTCCTAGGCATGCATTTATGGTACTTATCCATGCCCTCCCCATTATTATTGGAAAGTTCCCTTTGTCATTGTTTACTTGGATCACTAGGAAATTAGCTAGGTATGACCAACCACACACAGTGGTAATGATGTCCTCCACCAATCCCAAAGGAATGGTGATGGACTAGTCAGCTAACTCTAAGTGAATATTGCTCTTCTTTAGTGGAGGTAGGTTCCAGGCTTTATACATTTCTTATGATATTAAGTTGACTCTGGAACTTGAGTCAAGAAGAGATTTACATGGTTCATTCCCAATGACTTGGAGGTAGATTAAGGGACTTCTAGGATTAGAGAATTTCTTAGGAAGGTGGCCTTCCTTGATCGAGTTAGTGATGATATGTGTTAACATAACCATATGCGTTGAGCTCTATTGTTAATTTGAAGGGAGCTCTGAAGCCTTATCTAATGGAGGAATGTTTGAAGGTTTAACTACTTGTGGTTGTGAGAGCTTGTTTGGACTGTTGGTTTTGAAGAAAGGTCTTCTCCTTGTACGGTTATCAAAACCAGTAGCGAGTTGACGGTTTACAGCTCTTGTAGCAATGTGTTACTATGGTTGAGAGGAGAGTTCCCCTTGCATCGCTAGAGCAGGTGGTAGTGGAGCTATCGGTGTAAAAGTTGTGGATGGGTTCGGAGGATGGTATGGATGTGGTGTGTCTCTCCTAGGAGAAGGAATCCTATATTACTCCCGAGCTTGGTAGTGATGTTGTGGGGTCACGTGACCTATAGAGTCACTTGGAGAGATTTTCTACTGCACATAGTAGCCATATGGATCTTGTTTCTAGTAAGGGTATTGTTGCCTTGGTGATGGCATCCCCCATGACTATGGGTATTGCCACTGCTGGTGTTGTTCAATAGGTTGTGGTGGATTTCCACTTGGATAATACATTAACGGTTGGTGGAACTACCTTGGATTATCTTGGGGATTAGGTAACCGATGGGGTGTTTCCATTTGCTAAGTTGTGGGTTAAGTGCATACACCCTAGACTCTTGCAGATGTGAGATTATTAGGCAACATCCCTTAGGATGGTCATATTGGCATATCTCACATTCACCATCATTTTCTATATCTAAATCCACAACCTCTTCAATGATAGCCATTTTACCCTTACCTTTGTTATGTGCATGGTCCAAATCCCTCTTCTTTTTCTTATCATGGTCACTACTTCACTCCTTAGACTCCTCTACAATTTTTAAAATGGTTTCAAATCTACTATCTAAGGAGACCCACATCTGATCTATCTTATCCAACACTTCTGTTGTTAATTTCTGAAGCAGCAAGGTTTTACTACTCACCAACTCTTCGAGTGGTGACTCATCCTCCTCCTCACAGAATCTCACTCCCCTCTTTCGAAGGGAAGGATCGCGATTATACTCTTCTGTTCTTTCTCTCTTACGTATCTCTCCTTCTTCCTTAGTTGCTTGCTCCAACAATCTATGAGCCTCATGGGACCTAAGCTCTGATAATCCCTTGGGCATATGTTCCAAGGGTTCTCCTGGTTTCATGTCTTAGCCCATCTACGAGATGGCGTAGTTGATCCCATTGTGCGTAACCATGGCCTGAGCAATGATGTAATAGTGCATAATATCGGCCCATGGTAGCATCCAAGGGTTTGTGATTACCCTACGTCCATCCTTGGATCTGCTTTCGCAAGTTGGACACTCAGGAGTACGTTTGATATTTATTGTTAAATAGTTCTAGCATTGTACTCCATCTTCAAAATGGATTTTGGCTCTAAGGACCGGTACCAACTTTTCGATTCTTTTATGAGTATCCTTGGAAACAACTTTACCTTTTCCCACTTGTTTTCAATAATTTGAAAGGCACAGGCATCATGAAATGCCTGTAAGTGGTTCTAAGGATCATCATTGTATCCCTCCTCAAATCGTGGGATATTAATTATGTCTATTCTCTTGATCCTGCTATCTTTCTGGTTCCTTGTAGGAATTCTAACAGCCTCTGTAATGTCTGACATGCTCTGAGTTACAAGTAGGGGTTCTTCTTGGTCATTTCTCTCATAGTGTATATGATGTCTACGTGGCTCCCTACTTTTCCTTCTTCCATGCCTTGATTCTCTAGAGTGCCCTCATCCTCGCTCTTGACTCTCTTGTTGAGGTCTCTCATTTTGCTTACCCTTATCCTCAAGGTTAGGTTCCTTATGACTGCATCCTGATGTTGAAGGAGAGGGTGAATGTGATGATGAAGAGGAAGAAGAAGGAGAACCATAACCATGACAATGTTTCCTACCTTCTCTTTGGTGATCTCAACCCCAATCGTGATGATGATCAGAATGCTCATCCTTATCATGTGTTTGTATTCCCTCTTTAAACACTTGGTGTTCGTGAGGATCAGAACTAGGGTTGTGAATCGTGGAGCACAGGTTTTGATACATCACCTCCTGATCATCGTTAGGAGGAGGAACATCATTTTGTGGAGAACCTATGAAAATAGGTTCACCACCCTCAATTTCGTTTAAGATGGGTGAAGCATTATGAGGACCTTTGCCCTTCAACGATGTGTGATAACTCTCCTATTGCAAGTCTCATTGATGTTGCGCTTTTGTGGGATGGTAGTCCCTTGTGTTGTAATCGCATGCAATGTACTCAGTGTATAATTGTGACATGCCTATTCATGTAAGNAGAAGAAGACATGTTTGTCTTGTTCGGTGTGCTATTTACCGTTATCTTATTTTTTTCTTGATTAACTGTAAGGGTTCGTTCTAGCTCCCAACAATATGAATGATTTCCTATGCTCTACGTAGCGCACAAAAAACTAAGTCCCCAACAACGGTGCTAATGATGAGTAGCGAGGTACCCCTACACTCAACCATACGAATACGAGCATCTCACGTGCAATCCGGTCAAACTCCAAGGACTGAGTGCTTATGCACCCTAATGGAATACTTAAGGTTAATCAATTTTTGTCTTCCCATACTTACTTGTATTGTCACAGTTATATGGTTAAGCAAGTCTAAGGTATATGATTTTTATATCTTTTATCTTTTTAACGCCTTATGCTAAGAGGGAAGGGTGAAGAGACTAAGTGACTAACTATTCACTAACTAAGTTTTAATCATCTTAGCATTAGTATCTATTCCCACTTGTTGTACACACCCTAAACTAGTGTAACGCTACTGGGATTACCAAACGCTATTCGTTACTGGGTTACCAAACGTAGCACACGTGCTCAAAGCGGTCGTACTAAATGCACTTAACTAGGAGAGTTGAGGGTTGAGAGTGATTAATTATCTAAGAAAGCATTTAAACATTTAACAATAATTAAAGTAATATTTAGCTTAGTCCATATGTTGCAAGGTTTATCAGAAAGTTCTTCTTTATTTCCATACACAATTGTGTGCTCAGGTACAAATTTCTCGAATAAAGATCCGTTCACTTTGAGACTCCTACTGCAGGCACATGGAAATTATTCTATCTCTGGAATGGTAAAACTGCTAGAGTTTAGCTAAGGGTCTCAATCTAGATTCAAAAAAAAGGGAAAGCCACATCTTATTTATAGAATTGGTGATGGGCTACAGTATCGCGTATGCGATATCGTAGGGGACGATGGGATATCGTGGCCCATGCGATATTGCGGCTCATCAACAACTTTCCTAAGTTCTCAGGAGGCTATGATTTAGATCCGCAACATCATTTACAAGCCTTCTATGATGCCTGTGCATGAAACAACATTGAGAATGGGTGGCAAAAACTTAAGCTCTTTCCTATGACACTTGTTGGCTAAGCAAAAGTATGAAACAGGTGTTTAAAATCAAAATCAACTTGCCATTGGTCGATAATGGTGGAACTCTTCAATGAAAGATATCAAACCTGTGCAAGAGTGTCAACCTTAAGGAGACAAATCCAAGAGTGGAAACAAGGGCAACATGAACCCTTGAACATGGCCTTAGAAAGATATTACTCTTTGTTAAACAAATGCCCAGGCCATGGGTTCTCTAAGGAAAGGCTAATGTGTCACATCATGGATGGGCTTCATAATAAAACAAGGGAGAGCCTATGGATGTATGTCCTAGGTCAACTATATGAACTATGAACCCACCAATTCCAAGAGCTTATTAAGCAAGTAGCAAAAGAAGAAGGAGAAATAGCCAAATGGGAGAATGTTGAAAGATCTCACCAAGACCAAACTCTTAAAGTAACAAAGGTTAATAATCATGAAGAGGAGAAATCAACTCACCTTGAGGAAGTGGAACCATCACCATCTTTTCCAATACTAAAATTACTAGATGAAATTGAGGCAAAAATTAATAAGATGATAGAGTGGGTACATGAAAAATGTAGAGAATATGCAAACATTATTAGAGGGAAAACCATGCAAGATAACCTTGACAACTAGAACAAACATAGGATACCAAACCTTGAAATAGTATAGAACATCATTCAATAATCGAAAAGAAGGATTGAAGAAAATAAGGATAGGAGCTCAACTGCAAATCATAAGTATCAATGTGATGTTTGCCTGTATGATCACCCCAAAGGCCAATGCCCAATCTTGTCACATCTACATGAGCATTGTGGAAGAATGCTACACCCATATTTTGTATAAAAATATCATGTTCAACCATAGTAGCAAAACCCCTAGTCATGGGGAAGACCATCTCCAAACTGGCCACACCCTTCGTACCACCTGAAACCAAGTGCTTATTATGTTTATTATGTTTATTTCTCCAACTAGATCAACATCCTCTACTTCATCTCATCATTATCATTCTCCCGAGTATCATAAACCCATGTCCTCTCCCATGAGATCACCACCTCATGTTCCTTACACTTCTCTTTGCCCTCAATATTCTCATCCTTCACCTCCTTTTATATCGCCACCAATAGTATTGAAAGGATTAGCATCGTAGCACTAACCAATGAACATTACTTATCCTACTACAGTTAATAATAGTGGAAGTCCTCCACAACATTATAAGCGTCCTTTCTTTAGGCATGGTCGTAGAAAGAGATGACATGACTCTGGAACCAGTGCATCCTCCAACTCAACACAAGCCCAACACAGTGATGCACCTTCCTCTTCAAACTTAACGCCTCCTGTTATCTTATCCAAGCCACCAATTAAAACTTCAACAACCACGCAGGCTAATGAATATAAAAACGTGAAGGGACATATCAATCCTTGCATACTACCTTATGGTCATGAGTGTCATAGTGAGTTAGCTTCTTATCACATGGCCACATCTTATAATCTACCCCACTGTGCCTACTTTAATCAAGTGTGTGAATTCCAATTTGGGTACATTCCTACCACCATACCAAAAGACACCCAGTGGATTGGATATGACCAAACCTCAATATTTTCAACATGCATGGATCCTAACTTTCCATTTATTAATTATCACCATGATCAAAGGTTTAGTGATGGGGGATACCCCCCATACTAACAAGCAGAATTAGTAAATTTTTTTCCTTTTCTTTGGTCTTATGATTTTTTGTTTTTAAATTTTTTGTTTTCTCATTCTTCATTTTTCAATTTGTCATTTTATCTTTTTAAGGGTAATCTCATCTATGAAGCAAATACTCATGTGACCCATTGATTGAGGTGTCATTCTATGTTATCAAGTCACAAGTGACTAATTATTTGGATAGTGAGCCCACAACATCCACCCATCCATTCTATTAATAAGAGGTTCTACTCTGGGTACGATGATATTCTTGTTATCATTAAAACTTAAAAGTAACTTTGTACCCATTATGCCCAGAACAAAGAGTGACAAACTAAGAGGGAATGACAAGGGTGTGACATTAAGGGGACTTGTGGATTCTCTTTGATGACATCTGTATGTGCTATCATGTAGCTTGGTTGTACTGAGATCGTTGTAGATCTAACGGACAATGGGAGTAAGAGTTGTAATAAAGGCACTCAACAAAGGAGCTCAATGTTGTTCTAGAGGGTCCCAATGGAAAGACATGCACCCATGCCTAAAGGTTGGTGACTTCTCTGGATCATCTTTTGAGGAAGACAAAGTGCAAAAAGTAGCCAAAAGAAGCCAAAAAGAAAAGAAAGAAGAGAAGCAGAAAAGAAAAGCTTAATAAAAATGTGTCATAGACAAATTTGAATCACTCCTATCTTACGCAAAATGCCAAGTGATCGTACACCTTACTATCATGATGCTCTTATGGTTGTTATCATTGGGATGAAACAAAGCAATGTCACTAATTAGAGGTATGGATTTGATTTTGATCTTGGAGCGACAAGTTAATAGTACTTTAATCATGCACAACACTTTGGATTCATTATGCCCAGGGTAAGTTACCTCACGTCCTAATCTTTGCAACCCCTTCTATGATTCGTCCCATCTCACAACCCAAGTACTTATAACTTATGTCTTGTGTAACATAGAATTAATACCTCATCATGGTGTTATTTAACATGTGTATGTTTTGTTACATAGGTGCAGATTGCATTTAACCCTTCTAGTGCCTATGGACATTTTAAGGCATGGTTACACAAGGGTATGATAGGTTGGAACCTACTTTGGGGATGACCCACTTACATGACTTTTGTAATTGGTACTTGTTGCACACCCCATGTCCTTTCCTTTGTCATTATTTCAACCAAATGTTCCTTAGAATCACTACATATCCTTTTTCCTCACCCTATTCAAAGAACTTCATTGTATAACTCCACTTCATTACACTTTTGGTGCCTTAATTTTCATTGACATTATCCAAAAACCTTTTAAATCTACTTCACATCCTTCATTTTGGCTATAAAAAAAACTCAAGAAATCATCAATTTTACTAAGTACCCTATTTTGAATAGGATGTGATATCGGGTACCTGGTATCAAGTCCAACGCAATATTGAGTACATGCTATCACATACACGATATCACATCTATAAAAACTATATATATATATATGAGACCCCCACATGCTTATATGTCATTTTCAATAGTTAATGCAAGGGGGTTGTTCAAATTTTGTTCTACAACTTTTAGCGCTTTGAGAGTCTAACATTCAACTATCAATATCTTGCTCATTAACACTCTGATTTCCCTTTCAATTGCACCTAATTAAACCTGGAGTGTTTAACTTAGTGATGGGGAAGGGGTACATTAGAATCTGCACATAAATTTTTCAAAATTTACTATCACCCAAAGGATATCATAGGGGTAAGTACTATAAGGAAATATTAAAAACTCATGCCGAACTAAGTTTCTTCCTTCACCCAAATCATTTAAATTATTGTTGAAGTTACCTAAGCAAATTGGGCCTAACATTAAAAATTTTAGGGGAACTTCCTTGAAAAAATTTTCACTTTGAAATCACACTAAGCAAAGAATTCAATATTTATTAAAGGTAATGAGTAAGGTATGAGATAATTGAACTTCTTTAAATAACCTTACTAACAATTGATCTTTTTGTGATTACAAATGGCCCCTAAATGAGGACAACAGGGAGGACCTTCTCAAGGTGTAGCCAAACGTTCAAGAAGAGGCAAAGGCCAAGGACCTCATGAAGAACATGTAGAACATGTGGCACAATTGTTTAGCATCCATCAGGAAACTCCTATTATTACATAATCTGGTCAAGTAGAAGGTGGAGAGGACAGGGCACCTAAACAAGGAAAACATCTCATGTTGTCCCCAAAATGTGTTCAAGCCATTTAGGAAAGGTCCACATCTGCTGTAGTGATTATGGAATTTAATTTTGGGCCTTTTACCAAATTTTCCCTAAACCAGGCAAGGATCAACTCAAGGGATCTCCACTATGGCCTATCCTCTCAAAAAATGGAGAATGATATTTGGGGGAAACCTATCAATTTTAGCATAATAAAGAGGAAGGCACCACCACCACCATTAACATTAGTGGAATTTTAGTTGATTTCTCTGCAAAGGCCATTGCAAAAGTTTTGAATCTTCCAAATACAAGGCCTAAAGTTGCTCATTTGTCCACCTACTCTGAAGCAGATGCAAGAATAGTATGGCTAAAAAGGACATACGACAAAGAAGACAAAACATATGGAGAACTAATCCTTGAAGAAAGAATCTACTTCAAAATTGACACCTATCACATTTTCCCAACAAAGGGGTTAAACAAGATTTTTACCTATGTGGCCAGAGGAAGTGCAATCTTGATGGGCAAGGTTAATGCCAATTTGCCCCATTTGTATTTAATAGAGATATTGAGATGGTTTGAAGAATGGAAGATAGGAAAATTTGCACTCCCTTCCATGTCTAATTGGGAAGCTATGCTAGTGTGCTAGAATTCTGGGGTACACTAATGACATCCCTAAAAAAGCTCAAAATGCTTCATATGTTGAATTACCAAAGCCACCAGCACCAAAAAAGATGTTGGTGAGACACTAGAGCTTGAACAAGAAAAGATGGTTGGGCTCACTACACCTCAAATGATAAGGCCTAGCCAACTTCTAAACATGAGGCTTAACCAACAATAAGAAGTAGGGCCCAGCACATAGCCCACAGGCCAACAGGACCAACAACTACCATTGTCGCCATAAGATTACCGACTGTCGATGAGCCATCTCAAGGCCATTGCGGAGATGGTCATTTGTGGAAGTAGGGATGAGGCTAATCTCTTCAAGATGATCGATGATATTGTACGACCCACCATATCAATCAATCATGCAAGGGGCAAGGTCTCAATACAAACAAGAGGAGGGGAATCGCATTGGTCACAAAAAATTTTGAGAAATGCTACATCATTCCAAGTATAATTGGAAACTAGTGATGGCGCCACAGTGGTGATCATACAACACTAGGATGTAGTTAGAGTAGTAGAGGTGGTTGCAAATAATATTAAAGAATCATTTCATATCTCTATTGTGCCACCAGCAAGTTTCACAGGAGCACATGATGCTCAAGTTCTAGCAAATACCTTAATGACTCTTGCGAAATATGAGGATGCTCTAGATTGCTTGATACAAATGGGACAAGTAATGATTTCCTTGTTTGACATCCCCCAAGATGTCACAGTGGCAAAATCAAACCTCTCTTCCACTAAGGTAAATTTGGTCATGGCTGAGGTTAGGGTTGAATACGCAAAAGGCGAGTTGAGGAGACTCCAAAAAAAGTTCATTTTCCTACAAGTTGAATAGCAAGATCCATCCCAACTTGTTCCAACCAATCAACCAGAATCATTTAGGACACAACAGCTAAATAAATTGTTAGTGGAGAATAAAAGGGTAGTAATGGAAAAGGAGAAGGTTGATTGGGATGGTTTAAAAGCACAAGCTCCTTGTTGCCAAAAATCTTTGGTTGATAACAATTGAAAAAGAGAAAGAATGTTCTTGAGGAAAATTTCTAACAAATGCGAGAACAACTAATAAGAGTCAACCAAGACATAAGTCACTTAGCCAGAGAGAATAGAATCCTCTCAATGGAGAAGGTACACATCATCTAAAAAAAGATGGCCATTGAAATAACAACATGGAAAAATGAGATTAAGCGGCATGAAAAATTGAAGGAACATTTTTGAGATTAGGTGGGGATGTGAAAGGAGATCATAAAAAAAGAAATCCATATGGCTAAGAACCACATTAACTCTTTCAATACTCAACACAATAATTAGCAAGCCATACTAGACACTTATGCCTTCGTCCACCAAACAGAATTAAAGAGCCAAAACTTGTAGATTCAGGATCTTACAAAATACATGGAGTTGACAAATCTGCAGTATGCCAACTTGGCCATGTTAATAGTAGGATGCTCGAGGACTAAGCTAGAGAAGCAAGTAGCTACCACCTATGCCAAATATGAGATGGAGTTTGTTGAACACAAGAAGACACTGCAGAAATTGGAGGTGGAAAACTCTCAACTAGAGGTGGTAAAAACTAGCTACCAAGGTTAAAAGGATGTAGTAGCAGAATTGGCTCGATAGCTTATAGATTATCAGGAATTTAGAGACAAAGCTAGAGCCTACAAGGAGGAACGATAGCTATTTATGGCATGGTATGTCAAAGCCAACCAGATGTTTCTGCAACTATAGTGTCCATGGGAGGTACCGACTCGTCAAACATTAGAACATCAACATGGACAGCACATGATCCTTAGACAGAGAAGGAAAAACTTGAGGTACTCTTTCAAAAGTATCCATTTCAAAATCTTAGAGCACAAGATAAAGGAAAAAATCCCATGGAGAAGCCATCGCCACTAGGAACCACATGAGTTCCAAACAATTTTGTATTTTGTGTTGGTGTCCCAATTTTGTTTTGTCGAGTCTCACACTATGGCATGAAATAATCCAATCACTCCATAATTCCATACCTATTCACAATGTAATCAAATGAACTTGTTCCTCATTTTTTTTAACTTGAGGACAAGTTTTTATTCACTCGTGGAGGTATGATGAATTGTGGTTTGCTAAGCCCCAATATTGGGTACACGATATTGGGTACGCGAAATTGTAGCCTAGATACAATATCGTATACATGATATCATGATTCCTATGTTAAATTATAAATATAGCCCTTAGGCACATGGGAAGGAAGCATTAGAATCATTAGGAGTTTTAAGTCTTTTGGGGTCAATTTTTTTGTTAGTTTTTAGTTAGTTTTCAGTTCTTTTCCCAAGGGCATGCCCACAATGTGATGCTTGTAATTGTATGGAACCTTTATTTGAGTGTGACGTACTTGGACACACACATGATTGGCAATAAAGATCAAGATTACTCCATCATTGTAGCATTCACTTAGCTATTAACTTGTTTTACTTATTTATTAATTATTACTATTTTCTTAGTTAATATTCCTTTTACCATCATATATTATTCCTATTGTTAACGCGGAATGAGTACATCTTAATCATGAAATTTTAAGTATAACTACATGGTAACCCAATAGCGTATCAAGTAGTGTCTTAAGTGATGTGCGCTTGGCAACCCCAGAAGTAGTCAAGAAGTCCAAGAGGCATATGGATGATTAAGGAAGAATGCCCATCACACTTACACTAGCATAGATCTTATTCCTATTGCTTATTAGCTTAATTAAATTACTTTGCATTATCCTTAGAAGTAGCATAGTAGTAGAAACCACATCATACATCTCACTCTGGACTAAACCATACATGACAAAGCAAATACTAGTCCAGGTGGGAAGAAAATGAACTACAATTAACATATAACTATCTAGGTGCCACAACTAGTCCGTCCATGGAGTTCAATTGGATTGCGCATACACACTCATATTTGTATGGTTGAACATAGGGGTACCTTGCCGCTCATCACTAAGAAAACACCTTTTTCAACTATAGGACCTTGCTAGGACACATTGAAACAATCATAACTTGGGATTGAAACAAAATTCATCATTTTTGAACTATCAAACTATGGCTATGCTAAGGAGGGATTGGGACTACATTGGCTCAGTGCAATCCCCCTCATTCCCTTGCGTAGTCCACACCAAACTATCCCAGGTTGACCAAACATACTCAAAATCCACTTTCAATGAAGTCTAGCACATCACTGGAGATTTTCTAGCCATGAATCCCTCTTCTCTCATCATTTCTGACCCTTTAAACCTCACTGTAGCGATCGAAAACATTGATGGTTGGAAACCACCAAGGGGTTGGCCGGCGTGACAGTTTCGACCTCGTACCCGCGAGAGGGCCGTGCTGGGTATGTGCGGATACGGGGCACCTTGAACAGTCTGGTCGATCAGACAAGGACTTATGTCGACATTAATATAGCCTTTTGCAACATATACTTTTTGAAATGGAATGGAAATGCAAAATAATTCTTGAAACTAAATAAATCAGAAAATGTAACAATGTGAAGTAATGCTTGAAAGTGAATAAAACAGAAAAAATAATGCAAACGGGACAGCAGGCAAGAAATAAAGTAAAGTGTAGTTAGAAATATGCACCACTCCAAAGCTACATACTTGCTTTGTCAAGGCAGATACAATTGGTTACACAGTGTGACGGAGTGTAGAGATCCCGAGAGTAACCAGGACGTGTCGAGCAAAGCAAGTGGTGCGCTTTGGGACACAGACTTAAGTGTTGATAATGCGGAAATTCTACAAAGGTGGTAGAAGAAGGGTGGAATAGAGTGTCAGCTGAAAATGCTAACTATTTGTAGTGTCAAACAAAGAGCTCACAATGCTTGATGTTACAATGATAGAGAGGAGAGAAGTTTTCAAAATTCAAAAAGTTCTCACCCCTTGAATGCTGTTCTTTTTTAAAAAATGTGAACTCCTTTGCATGTTGTCTTCCAAGGTATTTATAGGACCAAAGGGCACACATTGACTTGCTGGTGCCACTCGCACCATGTATGACCGTTGGACCTACAAGATCGTTGTAATCCGAACCTATCATGTAATAACTGCAAGCTTGCCATGCTATAATTGCACCATCATCATCTAGAGACGTGCGCCAATGGTCCGATTAGATGAAGTGCATTGATGTTGCACAACCACCCGCATGCCTTGTTGTGCTTTGCAGCGTAACATGCTTGGCATAGCGTAGTGCTTTGTCGTGCATTCTGCTACATGTATGTTGCTTGCTACGCTACGTAGCGTAGCGTAGCGTAGCAACTGCCCTTATTCACGAAAGTTTTGCCGATTTGCAAACTTCATCTTCTGCAATGCAAGTCTTGCGAACTTCACTGATTTTACCCTTCGAGCTGCCTTCTATCCCTTCTGCAGGATTTCTACGCCTTGCTGCACCATGTAGCCCAACATAGCATAGTAGCAGACATGGTCCGCCATTTCCTAATGGAAAGGTACATCGTTGCAAAACTTGAAATTGGGCGAGGGGAATGGTGGTGAAGTCATTGCCATGCTACGCTACATAGCATAGCGTAGCGTAGCATAGCATAGCAATTCGTTCTGCCATTATCTTCTGAAGTTTGCTACACTACGAGGTGTAGCGTAGTAGACTTCGTGACTTAGAAAACTTGTCGAACTATTTTTTGCGCATCTAGAGTGCTGCTGCCAATTTCGCACACCGTTTCTGAGCAAGTTGTTGGCTAGTCAAGCTACTTTGGTGGACAGGAAGGATGACACAGAACCTATCCATGCTCAAAGTAGAAAATTTGTCGAACTGACCAGCCTGAACTCAGAACATTCTCCTCCTGATGAACTGTCATAGTGTTGCGCGGACTGCAACAGCTTGGTGAAGCAAAGATGACCCTACATTTTTTAGGGTGTTTCATTAGCCCCTCTTTGTCGGTGTCTAGAGAACAAGCTAAATGGACGTCGGCAAAGAATATGAAACACCATAGTAGGTGAAATGCTAAGGTTGTCACTCGGTAAGTGTTGAGACGTCGCTTGGCCACACTTGAGAGTGTTGCATTGGTTTTGCAGAGGTTAAGGTAGAGAGCAAAGATGATGTTTAGTAGAGTCCTGCATCAAAATGCTCTGAGGGACTCGTTTGCGTTTTCATCTTTAGTTGGCGTTGTTCTTCAACCTCTTGTAGGTAGGTGCCCACTTCGTAGGATGAGTTGCGTTACATCCCTGAAAGGTTTTGACCTACCTATAGACACTTTCCATACGGCGAGTTGTCTTATGCACATGTTGGAATCTGCACTCTAAAGTAGCTGAGCTAGTCGAGGCACTCACTTCGCAACACTATAACATTTGCTGCTATAGCGAGATGTGTCTACAAGGACAATGTCTTGCTGGCTTCTAGCATTGTTGTTACTCTTGGGCACCGTCATTGGTGTGAGATGCCCACAGAAAGGCAACAAAAGACCCTCCTTCTAACGCCAGAAAACTATAGCGATCAAAAATATCGACAATTAAAAAACACTGAGGGGTCGACGGGTGCAACAGTTTTGACCCCGTACCCGTGGGAGGGCCGTGCTAGGTGTGTGTGGATATGGGGTATCCTAAATGGTCTGATCGATCAAACAAGGACTTACGTCGACGTCAATATAGCCTTTTGCAACATATACTTTTTGAAACGGAATGGAAATGAAAAATAATACTTGAAATAAATAAAGCAGAAAATGCAACAACAATGCAAAGTAATGCTTGAAAGTGAATAAAACAGAAAAAATAATGCAAACGGGACAATAGGCAAGAAATAAAGTAAAGTGTAGTTAGAAACATGCACCACTCCAAAGCTATAGACTTGCTCTGTTAGGGCAGATACAATCGGTTGCACAACATGACAGAGTGCAGAGATCCTGAGAATAACCAAAACATGTCGAGCAAAGCAAGTGGTGCACTTTGGGGCGTGAACTTAGGTGTTGATAATGCGGAAATTCTACCAATGTGGTAGAAGACGGGTGGAACAGAGTGTCAGCTGAAAATGCTAACTATTTGCAGTGTCAAACAGAGAGCTCACAATGCTTGATGTTACAATGCTAGAGAGGAGAGAAGTTTTCAGAATTCAAAAAGTTCTCACCCCTTGAATGTTGTTCTTTTAAAGGAAATGTGAACTCCTTTGCATGTTGTCTGCTGGGCTATTTATAGGACCAAAGGACACTCTTTGACTTGCCAGTGCCACTCGCGCCATGTATGACCATTGGACCTACAAGACCATTGTAATGCGAACCTATCATGCAATAACTGCGAGCCTGCCACGTCGTAATTGCACCATCATTGTCTGCAGACATGCGCCAATGGTCCGATTAGGTGAAGTGCATTGATGTCGCACAACTACCTGCATTCCTTTCTGTGCTTTGCAGCATAACATGCTTGGTGTAGCGTAGTGCTTTGTTGCACGTTCTGCTACACATATGTTGCTTGCTAAATTGGCCTTAGTCGTGAAAGTTTTGCCGATTTGCAAACTTCATCTTCTGTGATTTAAGTCTTGTGAACTTCGTTGATTCTGCCCTTCGAGCTACCTTCTGTCTCTTCTACAGGATTGCTATGCCTCGCTGCGTCATGTAGCTCAGCGTAGCGTAGCAACAGACATGGTCCGCCGCATCCTGACGAAAAGGAACATCATTGCAAAACTTGAAATTGGGCTAGGGGAATGGTGGTGAACCCGTTGCCATGCTATGCTACGTAGCATAGCGTAGCGTGGCACTTCGTTCTGCCATTGTCTTATGAAGTCTGTTACACTACTTCGTGACTTAGAAAACTTGTCGAACTATTTTTTGCGCATCCAAAGTGTTACTGCCAATTTTGCACACCGTTTCTGAGCAAACTGTCGGCTGGTCAGGCTACTTTGGTGGACAGGCAGGATGACACAGAACCTATCCATGCTCAAAGTGGAAAATTTGCTGAACTGGCTGGCCTGAACTCAGAACGTTCTCCTCCTAATGAACTACCATAGTGCTGGACGGACTGCAAGAGCCTGGTGAAGCAAGGATGACTCTGCATTTTTTAGGGTGTTTCACTCACTACACTAAGAATGGGTTGGGACTACGCTGGGCTAGTGTAGTTCCCATAAAATTACCCATAATTTGATAAAAATTGCTCAAAGTATAGTTCTAGGAGTCTTACGATGCATTGGAGTAGATTTTGGTAATATAACTCTATCCTTCAATTTTTTCAAAACTCACTACATTGAGAGGTAATTAGGATTATTCTAGGCCAACATAGTCCCTCTCCAAGCCTAGCATAGTCCACCTAAAACACCCTAGAAATTGCCAAAAATAACTCAGAGCTCATCATTATTTGGAAGTCTTAGGACACTGCAAGAGTCAATTTCAATAGTAAAACTTAGTTTCTATAACTTCTAGAATGCAACTACATTGGAGAAGACTAGGAATACTAGGACTACGCTAGGCCAATGTAGTCACTACTTAGGCCTAGTGTAGTCCACTCCAAAATGGCCAAAATAGGTCCAGAAGTGTCCAAATCAACCTAAAACCTTGTTGGAACATGCCTAAACCCTATTATCATGGAAAACACCGAAAACGGGACTTATATGAAAGCCACGCTATCAAAGGATCCAATAACAAACCCAGATTATTTGCTTAGATAAGCTAGAAAGATGAACAAAGCAAGAGAAATTTAAAAGTTAGAATATCTTAAAAAAACAGTCAAAACAAAGTACTTGTGATTTTTGCTTGAATATTTTTACATTTACAACAAAAAAAAGCCACGCCACCTTCACAGTTACTCCAATATGGGTATTCAGTAAACTGTAAGAAAGATACTATTATGAAGTGCTTAACCTTGTCGATAAAATCATTTCTTATCATTTGTACCATAAGATCTTGTTGAAAGACTTCAATTAGTCACACTTATACAAATAACTTTTAGAAGAGTTTCTAACAATTGCCAATGCTTTATGTAAAACCTCTTCTAGCCTGGAAAAGATTTTAAAAAGAATTAATCTGTAAGTTTCTAAAGAAAATATATGTATAAAACATATGTCAAAAAGTACATAATGAAAATACAAGTATAAAACATATGCCAAAAAGTACATAGTAACATGAAAAAAAATTATTACAATGTTAGAGCCAAAATCAAGAGTTGGCACGCAGGCAAAGGCCATGCCCACGACATAACATTTAATGGCCTGCATTTCATAAATCAGTACTAATGTGATCAGGTGCCAGGTGGATCATGTTGCAATGAGTCAGGTGTGGTTGCAATAAGGATGGTGAAGTATATCAATGCATGGGTCACATCTGCAGGAAAAAAGGCCATTGAATTTCTATGCAGTGAAACAATGGCACAACCGTGCACAGACATTTTCATGCAAGATATTAACATTAAATTGGCAAATCCCAAAGCACGTGATACGGTGTCATGGTGTGATAAATGCAGTTGGTACAAGTCAAGGAATCATACACACACCACCTTGTTTCTCATCAAAATCTACCACACCATTACGCTGAATCAAATTTTCAGCGCATATTATTGGATATTGTAGAAACTGAAGATAATATAGTAGCAAAGTAGTGTTGTTACGCAATAAAAAAAAAAGACAGTTTGTGCGTAGGCCTTGTCAGCAGCCGCTGTCTATTTGTGGCACTGGTAGCAGCCAAGAACATAGGCAAGCCAGTGCAGAACCATTTGTGGTAGTGGCTCACAGACATGTTGTGTAGCTTGCTCACCGACGAGTGTAGATTCATCTTCAAC
>MNCI01008723.1:63386-78147 GCA_015680685.1 Gnetum montanum
GATAAAATTTTTTCTCTGCCATCTCCAAGCGAAGAAGCAACCGCGGTGCCAGATAACTTTTATAGTTTTCAATATTATTATTTGCATTTTATTTTNATTTTTTTTGAAATTTAATTTAGGTGATTTAAATCATTTTACTTTTNTGTTTTTTTTTAAATTTAATTTAGGTGATTTAAATCATTTTACTTTTAATTTACCTTTCTAAAATTTTGCAATTTCAATTTTACTTTTAAAATTTTTTTAAAAAATAAAAAATATATAGTATCAAATGTTTTTTCCATTTTCTTTAATTTTCATAGTTTATTAGCATTTTATATTTCTTGTTATTTTTTTTTTTTGTTTTATGAGTGACTCTTTTTATAAAACATCTCAATAAAGAACCTCTACTCCTACCCCTAGTCAATCAACTACTCGTCAATTTACTTTGAGAAAACAATGAGCTTCAATTTTTCCAAGTTCAATTCCTAAGAAACCTTGGACTAAGATGGCAGCCCATCAACCCCTGGCTCCCTTAGTAAGAAACCCTTTTAATTTTCCTAACTACTATGACATACCAAAATCCCTTTAAAACATAAACTTGTTCTTCGATCCTACAACCCCTACGAATGATGCCCGCCAACACATACAATGTTTTGAAACCTTATTAGGGATCCACAACATTATACATCATGATGTGGCATGCAGGGTGTTTGTAACAACATTTAAGACCAAAGCAACCCAATGGTTCTTAATGCTTCATGATGCTTCTATTAACACATGGCAAGAATTCAAAAACAAGTTTTTGAATCAATTTGACAAATTTACAAGCTCTGCTATTGCATCAAGAAACTTTACCAGCCTAAGAAAACTACCTGGGGAAAATGTTAAGGATTATAACCTTATATTCCTTCATCAACTTGTCTATGTGCCAAATGAGATGCAACCACAACCAGATGGTATCCTTAACTTCCATCTCTCTAACATTGATTCATTCTTCACTTATGCTATCAAATCTGATTCCAACATAATAGAAATACAAGGTTCAATGACAAAAGTTGTGGAATTAGAGCAAATAACACTTATGAACAGCATCCAAACCCAATTTGGGATGATGAGTGTTAGTAATCCTATGCAATCAAACCCACTCCTACTAACTTTTTAAACGTTTAATGTTATGCCTCAAGTTGTTTCTCCCTTTCAATCAACTCAACCTTTAAGTAATTACACACAAGGCCCCATATCCTCTTCATTCTTACCATCCAACACTGGTTTGAATGATGACCAATTAAAAGCCTTGATTCAATCCATCATAAACCCAAATGGGACATCAAATTCTATTGAACCACCAACCCAAACCCAAGATCAAATGACCCAAATACTCACTTCACTACAAAAACTATCCAATGAAGTGGTTGAGCTAAAAATAAACAATAACAAAAGCCTTATACAACCAGAAAAACCAAGTGCATCAATTAACGATGATTATTGTCGTCTTCATAATACAAGGCAACACTTCAAAAAGATTTGTCCTCAATTCACGGCATTGTATGGTGACAATACCCAAGGGCAACAAAATGGGAAACCCTCTATCATGGTCCTTAATGTACCTCATGAGACAGAAAATGAAGAGGTTTTCTCATTAGAACAAGTTATGGTAGGTGACCCTAACCCACACAACACTTGCTACTGCAAAATTAGTGACATTATGAATGCTACACAACAACAAACTAGGAACAATTTCTATACACCTCCAAATAGAAGATTTCCTAGTCAAAACAATGCAAACAACCAATCCAAGTCATCCCAAGTAATTGTCCCACAATGACCAAACCCTCCTTCTATACTTAGAAGAGTTCCATCTCAACAAGAAGCCAAAGATGAACATAAGAATTATGATTTGGTTGAGGACTTAAAAAGAGTTAAAGCCAACATTTCGATGTATGACCTCCTACACTTTAACGAAATGAAAATAGTGATTCAGGATATGGTTCATATACCTATAGCCCAAAGAGAAAAATCCACAATTCTTGAAAGGCAAGTTCAATTTGCAGAAAGTCTTAACACATCATCAATACAAAATGTGAATAATTCCATGTCTAGCAAAAAGGACCATCCCCCTTTCCTAACCACTTTGATTATTTTAGAAAAAAATGTCCATAACTGTTTAATGGATTCCGGTGCAACTGTTAGTGTTATGCCTCTTGACATTTGTAACACCTTAGGAGCACAAATGATACCACAAACTAAAAGTGTGATTCAACTTTATGGATCTAACGTACCTATGGTAGGGTTATTAAAAAAAGCAAAAGTACAACTTAAGCAATACCCTACATTTACATGTTATACGAATATCCTAGTAGTTAATATGAAACCCACATATGGTGTGCTCTTATCTAGGACTTTTGAAGCTAAGTTTGGGGGCTTATTTAGGTCAAATTTCTCAAAATTATTGATCCCTATCAAAGGTAAATCTGAATACGTGACTATACCCCAAGAACCCTTCTACAAACAAGTAGTAATAACCTTGGATCAACAAAATCTATCTTTGGAAGATTGAAATGCTAATCTTTATGTTGGGGTTATTGAGGTCGACTGTAGTGAACATGTTGAAAATGACTATGTGAGTGGAACTACAAAAAAGCCTATCTCTTATGCAAATCCCATCCAATCCTATCAAAATTCTAGAGAAGGTGAAGAAAACTATGGAGACACCTTGCCTTATCAACAACACGATGGATTTTGTCTAAGTTATCCACCACCTTTAGGGGAAGACAAAGATATAAATAAGACCTTACCTCTTAAAACATTTGAAGGTGTGCTAAATTTTAACAACACATCCATGGAACATTCTCCTAAAAAAGCTAAATCTAATGACCCACCGAAACCTAAACCTATCATTGAAACTTATATTAAAGAAAAACTTTATAGAAAACAATCAAGCAAGATAAGTGTAGGTCCTGATTTTCATAATCTTAAGCATCAACAAATTGTCAAGAGATGGTTTGATAAAAAACATCTAGCTAAAAATTTTCAAGTAGGTGATATAGTCCTTAAGAGGGATAGAGCATCTGGTCAAACTAGCCCTCAAACTAAGTTTTCCCCTATGTGGTCAAGTCCATTCCACATTGTAGACATCATTGCCCCAAATGTGTTCAAGGTTGCTGATTTGCAAGGATATAGGTTAAATAGGAATTTTAATGCATTTCATTTGAAACATTTCTACTCAGGTACCCCACGTGGGCATCTGGTAGATTCTTAGTTGCATGTTTTCTTCCCCTTTTCTTTGCATTTTATATGTATATTGTTGCGTTTCCATATTTTGCTTGCATTTTCATCATTTCTTTCTTAGCATATTGTTTTGATTATTGTGTTCTTCATATGATTTTAATAATCATTTGTCATTTGAGTTACTTGATATTGGGTCATCTTAACACCATTGGAAAATAATGTAGATATAATATAACTTACTATTACTATAATATAATGCTATAAAATCCTTTTTATATTTTATAAATACCATAACTCTTTCCAATTGATTCCAAGGTTTCAGTTTATTTGTTATGTTTGATTATGGAGAATTTGATTTATGCAAACTTATCATGTTATCATCATGATCATGTGACTGTAGGATATCTGATGTTGGAGAGTGGTTAGTCATAATTACTAAGTGACCTTGGAAAATTCTATCTATTCCTCTCATAAGCCCAAGCCCTCAGCTATGATGATCCATGGCTATCCTGTGAACAATGGGGTGAAGTGTGTTCATTTCTACTTGAGAATCCTTAGCCACCCAGGAGACCTGCTATGATGCCACCAATCAAAGGCACATACACGACGATTGAACTGCACCATGGGCAAAGTTTCCAAAAGGACCATGCTCTTTGGCAGTGTAGCTAATCAGCTAGACTCATGTTGGAATTCCTACCTCAAGAATGAAGTACACCATGAACAAAGTTTCCTTAAAAAAAACAAAACAAAAAAATGAGGACCATGTTCATTGGCTGTGTATAAGTTCTTGAACGTGATGGGGTCCAACAGCAATCCTTACCCTAACCTTTGTTTCCCATTTTAAATTTAAGTTTCCCAAAAAAATAAAAATAAAAACCAAGGAAAAATCTAAAAGTTGTGGATAACTATGATCTAACATGAGTTTTAGCTCATCCTCCTCATTAAGTTTTGTATAAGTCACTTGCTCAAAATAGTCTGCATACTTTTACTGTTACCTTGTGAGAATATTGAGAATGAGAGCTTAAGCATATATATATATATATAATTACACATATATATCTATAAATCTTAGTTAAAATAATAATAAATTATATTTTTAGATTTTAATGGTTGCTTGGATGGCCTATGTTGATCTCTCTTTCAATTATTTGGTTATTTTAATCATGTTTAGAACATTATAGTTTATTTTCAAGTTTGCATTTCTTGTTTCATGTTGTTTTTATTTTTTCATCTATTGCATTTTCATTCAAAATTTTCTAGTTTTTGCACTTGCACGCAATCTGTCGTTTGGGGGCTAAGTGTTGAGGCCAACCTCACCCATGCTAGGCATAGGGCCTTGTTTGAACAAGTTTAATATCACAAAAATTCAAAACTCATACAGTATTGACATGTTAAGCCCTCATGGTCTAAATTAAATGTACTTTCATGGGCTTGAATAACCCATAAATTGTAAAATGCAATGTACTTAGTCAAAGAATGCAACTATCCAACACACATCCAACTCATGCACAACTATCCAACACAGATAAATTGAACCTAGTCAAAGAATGCAACTATCCAACATACATCCAACTCGTGCCAACTATCAATGGGACACATGTTGCTAGATCTGCTTTCCTGTCATCTCACAGCCGTTGATTCCATTCTTGAATTTCGTGCCCGAGCCCGGTCCAACCCTATAAATACCATATCAATTCACATAAACATGGAGGAGCCAAAGAGCCTACAGCAACCATTTTCTGTTCTGCTGGTAGGCAACACCGATAGCGGAGGTGTTTTCGGTAGTCTTCTCTCTTCTACCAGTAACGGCAGAACACGGTAGAAGTGTGAAACGCGCGGTGAACATCAACAGTAGTTGCAGGTAGATTGCAGATGATAGTGTGCTTGCCCTACAATAGCAATTGTTGAATGACGGTTTTCTATTTTCTCAGACAGAAATAGACATGTTTTCTTTTCTTTTCTTTTTCTTTTCTACCCACGTGGCAAAGACCAATGCCCAACAGTGGTGGTGCCAACACGGACACCATGAGGGGTGTTAGTAGAAGTATTTCTTTCTGCCTATAAACAGAAACTTGGCAGAGATAAGTTGTATGCACATCATTTTGTTCTTTATTTATTTGCTTTCAAACAACAGGACAGAATTTTCTCTTTGCCATCTCCAAGNGGTCCTAGGCAATAGTCTCCTAAAACAAGTTTTCACAGGTGTTGGCAGCATGTCCAAAATTTACGCATCAATAGTTTAGAAGGCATGAAAATTTGGGTTTTTAAATATTGTTCTTTGTTCAGAAGTCGTGACATTTTTTACTCAAAGAACTTTTTACTTGTAAACAAATAAGATTCTCTCGGCCAATTTATAAATATATATTATAAATATATAACTAACTTAGTGATCGCCAGTCGTCTGCTTCAACGATGATTTAAACATAACAAATAGAAATATTATAAGACCATGGAATGCTTTATTGAATGATAATAAACATGTTGTAATACAGCAGACATGATCAATGTACAAACTTGCTTAATTGAAAATGTATAGTTACAAATGATCTGACATTCAAAATGATAAAAATTAGTTGACAAAAAAGAATGAGATCATTGTTCATTAGATTTAATGCGTTGCTCTTAATCCAATCTACTTTGAAGGTGCAAAGCCTTAAATATCTTGATATATCTTTCTTTGGAGATCAGAGGGAACTCTATAAACATCATTGGTGAAAGAGGAGTCAATGTATCTACAAGGGATGCCTCACCCTTAGACCCCTCATGATCTAAGATAAGGTTTGTCAAGGCACCGCACAAAAACTATCCAATCTTGGTTGCCTACATATTTGTGATGATTGGATAAGTATGAAGAGGACTAAGAATGGAAGCAATAGGAGAAAGTCATAGTGCTGACTTGGTACTGCCAAGTCAGAATAGATTTTCTAACACTTAAGTGCCACTCAAAGGCACATTAGATTGTTCCATGGCCCTTGAACCATAGGGAGGAACTAGAAGAACCTTTGCCCTACCTTAGGAACTCTCTCCCATTTCAACTCTCTTTTAAGCATGTTTGTCTTTAAATTACACATAATAAAGCTTGATTATAATGATGTCGAACACAGTAAATTTTAAAAAAAAAAAAAAGATTGTGAGTTTGATAGTTGTCTCTTTTTATAACTATGATGATAAGCCAACACAATAGTAGAGAAATAAATACAAGGGGGATTGAGTATGGGCAAAATGATCCGAGTTTGAATATAGGGCAAAACTAAATGTGGAGAAAAAATAAATTGAGCAGAGAAAAAAACAAATGTGAGTAAAGGTTGTCACCAGAGGAGCAACATAGAAAACACATAAGCGTTGGGGCTAGACAAATCAATGCCAGTTTCCTTCTTAAAGTGGGACAATACTTGTATTAATAAAGCAACTACAGAACAAAACAACGTCAGTGGGCTGGACAAAGCAAACTAAATTCACGTTGTGAGTAGGGGTTAACTTACCAAAGTAAGAGTGAGAAAGGGCAAAAAAACAAACAAAGCAAGGAGGAACAAATCAGCGTAACAAAAAATTGGAAATGTACCACGTCAAAATTTATGCCATGGTCAGCAATCAGCCTCCTTGGAATACATTAAATCAAACGACAATGTATGGAATTAATTGCCTGCTGAAAATGTAAAACGGCGTTGTGTGCGTTTACACTTCTCAAACTTGTTTGCGTCTCCAAGAAATTTCCAAGAAATCTCACACTTGTTTGTGTCTCCAAGAAATTTCCGAGCAATTTACACTGTTCATGCTCATTTGTTTCTCCAAAGAATTTCCCAAAAATTTACACGGCTCACACTTCTTCGCTTTCCTTTACTTTTATGTCTTGTTGGATATGTAATAATCTAGAGGCATTGCAGCAAAGCAAAATTGCCAAAAAGTGTAAGAGTGAGAACAGTTGAGATTTTGCAGCGGAGAATGGAGAGCAGGGTTCATGCACATGTAGTATTCTGTAGTAGTTGCAGAGAAAGAAGCAATTTCCAGCGTATGATTCCACGTAGAGGGAAAATTTTGTCTTGCATAATCTGCGACTTGATTGGCTGCTTTTCTCACTACTTTATCTATTCTAGGCCAAAACGGCTGTCACGTCAACACACTAAAACCCACCTAGGCTGTTTCAGCTGCTGATGAGCACATTCATTGGCCTTTCATGCAACCTCGCGACATTATTCCAAATTATTTATGCACAGTAAACTTTCTGGTGCTACGACACATAAATTCCACAACTTGAGAGCCTTTCTACAATTTTATCTGGCAAGTTGAGAGATCCTTTCCACCATTTTATTTGTTGCAATGCGAGGTCTTTGTGAATGACCATTTTCCTTCAGAATGACCATTGATAGGTTGAACAGCATTATTTTCAATTGCTGCCTTACTAGGTTATAAAGACGACTTCTCTCGGGCTAAAGACATTTCCTCTATCTTATTGAATTTTTGAAGAAATCATTTCAGAAAATTGACAGGCAAAAAGACTTGAAAGAATGGTGGTTGTATGTCCAAGGGATAGATGCTACGTAGTTCTAAGTTCTAATTTAGGAATTTCTGTTTTCTTTAATCATGGGATTAGCCTCTACATATATTTAAACATAAAAAAATAAAAAAAAAGTCACCACCAACTTATTTTCATGCCACACGCAATGCCACCACCAACTTCAAGAAATTTTTTTTGAAACCTTATGCAACTCAAACTTCCTGCTCTGAGAACATCCAGATCGAGCGGATTCCTGCTCTGCAGGCGCTGCCTGATTTCTGCAAGCGTTAGCTTGGCGTCCAGACCCTCCGCGACAAGAATATCTGGAATGCCCAGCTTTAAGGCTGCCATCACCGTGAACATTTCTGCAAATGCAAAAATGAATAGCTACGTAGCCTTCTGACCCTCTACTTCCTCCTCCTTGCTTGCGAACAATCCTCACACAATCCCTTGCACCATTTTTTGTTCCAGTTTGCTACTCATGTTGTTCAATGCTTCTACGTTTCTATTCACTGCTCTGCACTTAGATTTAAGGGCGATGCTGCGCATCTGCCCGTGTCGGCCTCTCCCACACACATCTCGTGAACTTTGTACACCACTGTGCATCTTGTGACCTTTGTACACCACTGTGCAACATCGTGGTATGGCTGCCCATCATCTGTGGATAACCATGATTCTTGTCGGAGATATTTACATCCCTCTGAGGCTGATGGTCATGGCATATTCACATTGTAGACTATGCAACATCGTGACATGGCTGCCGAAGATCCTGCAGCCTAGCAAAAACTGTGAGGAGGGTAGGCTCTGACAGATCTGCTGGTCGTGGTCACAGCAGAGGCCATGGTTCTAACACGGGTTTCAGCCACAATGTTATGCACAAAGTTGCATTACCGAAATGGCTTGTTTGGAATTTTATTACACGTCAGTGTTATGCACAAAGTTGCATTACCGAAATGGCATATCTGAAATTTTATTACATGTTAGTATTGTACACAAAGTTGCGTTACCGAAATGGCCTGTCTGGAATTTTAGTTACACGTCAGCGTTATGCACAAAGTTGCGTTACTGAAATGGCCTGTTTGGAATTTTAGTTACACATCATTGTTGTGCACAAAGTTGCATTACCGAAATGGCCCGTGGGAAAGTCAATGTTAGTCAACGTTACGTACAAAAAATTAGCGTTACCGAATTATGACTGGTAATGGCCTATCGGTCAAACAAATAATAATGAAAAATTATTATTAAAAATGTTATCTTAAATCTAATGCTACTTTGGACCTTGTTTATTTGCCATATCTTACATTACATTTCTTCAATTTTACTTTGACTTTACCTCATTTAACATTGTTTTACCAACTTTCACTGCTTTTTTCCCTCACGATGGACTTGCCAATAAAATAGGCCTCTACTGTGGCCTTCCAAGGCTTAAAACTAGCAATGATATGGCCTACCAAGGCCTAAAATTGGCAAAACATGACCTTATTTAACTGCATTTTTCCATCACTAGGCATTTTTCAAGCCTTGGTTGATCTAGTTTGACATTAATTAATGTCCTTTAGCATCAACATAACCTTATTTAATACCATTTTATGTAGCTTTAACCATCATGTGGCCTTTATTTGACCCTATCCTACATCATTTGGCCCTTGTATTACACACTATTTACATTATTATTAATATATTTTTTAAAATTATTTTGACATTATTTAACAATTTTATTACATAGGTGTTACTTGATGTGCTTATGTTGTCATGGAGAATTAAGCTAGGAGGATAAGAAAGCAAATTGGACTAGCCTCAAAGCCTAAGTGGGCCGCTCTCATGATGTTGTTAGACTAAGTTGACCTTAAATATTCAAACCTTGAGCTTTGAAACTATTGCACCATACAGTTATAACACCTTAATGTAGACTAACTACTATTAACCTTGAAGCCAAAAACATCACAGAGGGCCCCTTAGTCAAAGTTCCCATTTGAGACCAAGATGGTGAGGAGAAAACACATAGGACTGAGTTCCTCATCAAAACTAAAGCTTGCTCATAACCTCATCAAGCCCTTGCAATGCAACATTAAAAGCCATCACATAGCCTTGATTACATCTAACAATCGCATGTTTGCTCATAGTCTTGTTTACTATTGTTGAAAAGTTGCAATGAATGATTGACATTGATGATTTCGACAATCTACAATAAGTGAGCCTACATGACACCTATTGCATGATAGAGGGACATCTTTCTATAGGCCACCAAGGCCTTAAACTAGCAACATGGCTTGCTAGGGCCTAAAACTAGTGAAACAATGGCCTATTGAGGCCTTAAAAAAGCACCATGATTTGCTAAGGCCTTAATTTGGCACCACGGCTTGCCAAGGCCTTAAACTGGCAACATTGGTGACCTAAGATGATTAGATTTATTATACTATCCTACATGGCCTTATTTATTTCATTGTAACAACATGATTTATTTTCTTTGTTTTTTTGTCCTCTTGGAGTTGTGTTTGTAGGATGAAGCCTTGGACCATCACAAGGGTACAACTCATTACAATAGCAAACCACCATGTGACCTTGATGTGCAAGATTTGGTGAGTTTGTCTTACTTTGTGAAGAGTGCTTGTACCATTTTCCCTTCATCTAATACCACTCCATGAACCCAACCCTTTAACTCAATTATAACCTTTCTCGTTGTGGATAGCAACTATTAATCAATTGTTTGTCATTCATGCACTATAGCCATATGATATCTCTTCATCATGCTTCATTCTCAAGTTCACTTGAATGTAACATAGCTCATTTAGTGGGAAACCATTAAGTCCATCGAGCATAACGCATCTTACTTAATGGGAAAACTACTAAGACTATTAAGTGTAACCCAACTCACTCAATGGGAAAACTATATCAAACCAACCTTGATAATGAAACCCAATGAAGATTTCACCCCACGAAAAAAATAGGAGGAAGCAAACTACTAAGAGGCCAGATGGCCAGTGAAGCTTCAAAGCTTAACAGCCGAAGAAACCTTGGAGTGAAGTGATTTGATCCTCAAACACATTTGTCAAGTGACCAACACTTCAGAACATGTCAGTACCATGCTACAGCTATGATGACAACATTTGGGATGCATTGTTAGCCCTTATAACCATCTCCTAATGACCTCTTTACTGTTTCCTTATCATAACCTTCTTCCGTCATTGTAAGCACTCTTGGGCATGGTTCAACACCACCGAATCAACCGCAAAGAGAGAATGTTCTTGATGGATCTATAGTGGTGTTTTGTACTCTTTGTTGATGTCTCTCAGGTCAATTCTCTAGACATCAATGAAGAGGGGCCAATGAAACACCACCAAATTTCATGTTACAATCTTCATTCTCTAACTTGGGACAAGGACTCATTGTAAATGTGAGGTATGCAACCTAGGAGCTACACTCTTGCATACTTCAACATTTTGGAGCCAACAAGTGCTCCAAAATTTGTTATTTCCTTGTTTCCCAACTAGAAATAGGTATCCCATGTTCATATCTAGGCTTTGAAAGGTCGAAAATACCTTTGGAATGACCAAAAATTTCATGGTTTTTTATAAGGGTATAGCCCAACTACGCTGAAGTCATTTTTAGTAGTCGCTAGAACTACATTTTTAGTGGTTACAATAGCTACAGCTAGTGTAGTCACCACCAAGACTTAGCAAAAGTGCAACAATGGGATCGTTGGATTTTCTAGTTTTCCAATGACACTTAGCATAGTCATTCCAAGTCAACAACAACTAGTGTAGATAGTATTTACCACTAGGCAAAACACTTTCCAATGGGATCCATCACTTTTGCAGTTTCCATCCACCTTTCTAGTTCACAATCCTTGCCTCATTTTCCAGCACCTCCAACGTAGTCACAAAAGCCTATTTGCTATTTATAGTAAATGGATGGCCTTTGTGGGTGAATTCCATTTCAAATTTACCACAAATGGCAATTATGCTGGTAGTAGTCAATGGACTACGTTGAGCAAACTATGCTAGCAGTAGTTAGGGGACTACACTGACAATAGTCAGTGGACTATGCTTATAGTAGTCAAAAAACTACAATGATAGAAGTAATAATTGTAAATCCTTAGTCAATGGAAATCTATCAGTAATTAATTATAGTCAATGGAAGACCCAAAAATGGCAACCCTAACCCTATAAAAATCCAACGTTAACACCATAGAACTGTTTCAGATTTTGGCATTTTTTGCATCTCATATAATTCCAACCACTTTGGCATTTCAAAAATCATTTTGTAGTAATACCATTTCCCATTTCCAATCATCACAATCCATTGCAATTATTAAAACCTCATCTGGTAGTACCATTTGGTAGTAGAAACTAGGACTATGTTCAGCACAGAGACCCCCACATGATTTTCATTACTTCATATGTGCAATACTAATCCCATTCCCGCCTTGTAGATCTGGTGGAAGCCATCAAAAAGTTGCAAAAAATCAAAGCTAAGAAGAAACTAGATGATGGAGCTAGCCTTCTCCAATAAACTTTGAGCTTCAACATGTAGCTTCCTATGCCCCTAGGCATATACCTATACATCATGAACCTAATTCTTTTATATTTTATATAAATTTTGTTGTTCATGATGTGCAAATTTTTGGTTTCCATTTCATTTTTTCACTTATTTGTATAACTGTAATTCTATTTCCATTTTCGTTAGACCAATTCTATCCATGTTCTCATTTCCATTTTTGTTTTCATTCCTGACTTCATCTACAAATACACCTACATTTCCATAGCCATTTCTGGTTTACATTTTTAAAGTCCTTGGGTGATTCGCAAGACTATCCAAGGAACCCTAAATCCCATTTTTTGGAGGCCCTTGAGACTAGGAGTTGAGACTTTTTTGGTGCTTAGATCTTTCAGTTTCCTCATTCCAACAACGTAGATTTCTAGCACCAATAAGTCAAGCATGATATCAGGCTTCAATTTATACTTGAAGTGGTTATGAACTAGGCTATTAGGTCCTCAAGAGAGGATATGGATCCTCTAGGTAGTGCGCAATACCAATCAAGTGCTTTACTAGTCAAAGACATAGGGAAAATCCTCATGATGATATAAGGCCATTGCTGCAAGAGTAAGCACTTAGATCAAAAGGTAATAAGGTGAGCATTGTGATCACCTTCTCCATTATACTTGCTAAATTAGGAAATAGGGACACCACAAGAAGTATTAAGGGTGGGACCAGAGGATGAATGGAATCATCTTAGTAGAAGTCCATAATCTTGAAAATTTTTTAAGTAGAGGCTTTAATCCTCTTTAGCTCCTCCTTCAAGTCCTAGATCATTTGGAAGGCTTGATTTAAGCCTTATGGTGATCCTATTGTCTATGGGGCTTGCACATATGACTGTGACATCTATTGTGAGGCCTGTGGCCTTGCTATGGGTTGCAAGAAAGAGGCAAGAGGTTACATTATGGTCATAGCTTGTGGGCCAAACAAAGAAAAGGATGTTTGTGTTGGTACTTGAGGCACAAATGGGATAAAAGGGGTTTGTAACCCCTAGGTTGCTTGAGGTACCATGGTGGATCCTACATGAGTGATTAGTAGATTTGTCATGGTGAAAATCATTATTGATGGTTGTACAGATCAAGGTTGTGTAGCAAATGGCATTGACAAACTAGAGGTTGTTGGTTGTGGTATTAATTAGGTTTGATGCATAGCTACAACCGACATGGGATAAACTCTAGTAGGATAGGAGGGAATGGAAAATGGCGATACCATGGCCATGGAGAAAACAAAAGTATTAGAGAAAGGTGTTATAACCTTAGGGGATGTTTGTTGTAACAATCCTTCCAGCATGTTTTCAGGCTTAGATTCCACCCTAAATTCATCCCCCTCCTCTTGTTATTCTTCTAATCTATGCTTATCATCTACCTCCTCCATTGTAATCAATTGAGCCAAGATGCATGCATAGATATCATTAAGGGGTATTTGGTCATATGGGGAAGGGACATACTCCCCATCCCAATGTATGAGCTCAAACTCCCTTTTTGCATCTGCTTCCACATGTGGAATCAGGAGGCCAACCTACATTTTGGCATAAATATAGTAGTAATAGTCTTCATTTATGACCACAAATTTTGGACTTTCCCCTTTGATCCTCAAAGATCACCTACACTTGATGATGGCAAGGTCTTTGGGGTCATAGACCCTCATGGCTTATTGGCTAGGACCTTCACCAGTGAGGATGAAGGGAAGCATGGTGGACTATTGAAAAGACATGTCTATTTTGTTAAAAATGGCTTGAAATAGACTATAAGTGTTAAACTAAAGGTAAATTCTAGCTTACGGAATTCAAAAAAATTTAAAAGGAAGTTAAAATGGCCAAAAATGAAGTACTTACTATAACTACAAAGTGGGAGGTAAGGGGGGTTTACCCCTTTACCAAAAAATGGAAAGCTAGGAAAGTTGGTATTAAGCCTCACCAATGTTGGCCTAGTTGACTACCTCTATGCTAGGTATGGTAGGAGGGGAAGAGGGTAGAAGTGAGGTGAGATGATGGGAATCTCACACTTTCTAATCTAATGTTGATTTGGATGGCGTGTGTGTGTGTGGGCGGGGTGAGGAAGGGGGGTTTTGCATGGTGGGGCACAAAAGGCTGAATGTCAATGTGGAAAGTTGATGTTTTTCCACTAAGACTGGTTTTGGTAGGTTGCAAATTTCTTAGCTTAGAAAGATGGTGGGGAAGCTAACTTTTGAAAGTTCAATAGTTTCTAGAAAGGTTACACCACCAACTATAGAAACTAGAAGGAATTGACAACAAAAAGAAAAAAAGGGTGGAAAGGTTTCAACACTGGTAGGAAAATTCACAATAGTTTTTGTGAAAAGTCAACACCCAAACATTTGCAACTTCCATGTTGTAGTATTAGTCATAGGGGGGCAAACAACTAAAAATGGAATACTTTCTATAATTAGTTAGTGGGGATTAATGGGGCTTTACCCCTTTACCAAAAATCGAAATATGGGAACGTTGGTGTTAAGCCTCATCCACACTAGCCTTCAAACTACCTCTACACTGGGTATGATGGAGTG
>MNCI01008723.1:78181-115928 GCA_015680685.1 Gnetum montanum
GAGAGAGAGAGAGAGAGGAAGCAGGGGGATGAGATGATGGAAATCTTACATCTTCTAATCCAACATTGATGGGTGGGGGGTGGTGGGGAGAGAGGAGGAGGCTAGAAAACAAAGTGAAAAGTTGGTGTTTTTCCACTAAGACTATTTTTAGTAGGCTACCAATTTTCTTAGGCTGGAAAGATGAGGGGAAGCTAACTTTTGGAAATTTAATGGTTTTCAAAAGGGTTGCATCACCAACTTTAGAAACTAAAAAGAAAAAAAATTGGCAGCAAAAAGGAAAAAGGGGGAGTTGGGGGAGGGGGAGGAGGAAGATATCAATGCTAGCTTTGGACTAAAAAATTCACCAATAAGTTCTATGAAAAGCCACCACCCAACCACTTGCAACTTCTATGTTGTAGTATCTATCATAAGGAAAGAGGTGGGGGGGAGGGGATCAATGTGAGTTCTTTAAAATCTTGGCTACAAAAAACATCAAATAAAAGTTTGCAAATGGCAACACTGGTAATGGAGAAAAATAGATCTAGTCATAGCAATCAGGTAGAGGCCCTCCTTCTAGCACTAAGAAATTTATTGTGACTGGAAAAATCAATTGCTGGAAAACCGATAGATCTAATGTAGCATCCTCAACCCATAATCCCTAGGGCTTCTAAAAAATAAGATTCTAGGTGCCCTAATTGGTCTAACAAATCAACCAGGAACTTAGGGGGATGAAAAATAGGGTAATAAAAAATAAAACACAAAAATTGATAATAGATCTAAATGATGCACATAAAATAAAAATATATATTTTACACACAAAACCTAAAAATTAAAACTTTATTTAAGAAAGAATAAAGAATAATTTAAAGATATGTGTAAAAATGGTTCCTAAGTGGGTAGTAGAGGGATTCACTTGGATTAGAGTTCAGGGTCTGTTAATTCCATGAGCTAGATATCTTGCCACTCCTGACACTATCAAACCTCTTATGCTACTACTCTAGATCTATAATGTTGGTTATAGTGGGAGTTAAGTGTTAAGAATCCAAGCTATCCAAATGGCCTACACTGGGAGTTGGAAATCCTAGGAGCATAGCATGAAGCTTGAAAACTCATAAATCCCAAAAGGTGGTAAACTAGAAGGGGAGAGGGAGTGGGGGGGAGGGGGAGGGGGAGGAGGGGTAATAGAGTTATAGTACTTCCATGTTGGGGTTCAAGAGAATGAAATTGTGGAATATTGCAAGAGCTCTTGAGTGCTTGAAAATGCCCTAGTATGGAATTGTAGAGAGTGTGCAATGGCTAAAAACTGTGGAACCTTGAGAAAAATTGCTTAATGTCCCAACAATTGCTAAATATTTTGAAGATTTTGTAACCTATAAATGGTGTTTAAGGTTGGTCTGTATAGGTTTTAGGCCATGAATGGGGCTACAAAATGGCTGTGATTGGGTTGTAATTTGGCTACACAACAACTGCAAATTAGCTGCCAAAATGTTGCAAATTTCTACCTTGTATAGGTAAGATGGATGCCCAAATTTGGAGGGTTACTATATATAGTAAGTGTCTTTCCCCCATGGTCATTCCATTTACTATAACTAGTAATGGGGACACACCTTCTATACTAGAGATGAATCTTTCATGTTGACCCTTCTAGCATCCTTGCTGAAGTGGTTGGTGATGAATCATGGTTTGTTAGGTGCTGATATTGGACCCTTGATATCAAATCCTCAATATCAGGTACCTGATATCGCAACCTGGATAACCATATCAAATACATGATATCATGGTTCCTATGTAAGCCTATAAATACACATTTGGGTGCACAGGAATGGGGGAGAGTCTTTTGTAGGTCTTTAGGTCAAGTCTTTTTATTAGTTTTCAATTAATTTCCATTCTTTTCCTAGTTCATGCCCATAGTGTGATGATTATAATTATATGGAACCTTTATTCGAGTGTGATGTACTTGGATACACACACGACCGGAAATAAAGATCGAGATTACTCCATCATTGTAGCATTCACTTAGCTTTTAATTACTTAAATTGTTAATTGTTATTTGTTGTTTTCTTAGTTAATATTTCCTTTATCATCATTTACACTTCCTGTTTATTAACATGGAATGAGTATGACTTAATCACGAACATTTAAGTGTAACTACTTGGTAACCCAGTAGCATATCTAGGAGTGCTCAAGTAATGTGCGCTTGGTAATCCTAGAAGTAGTACATGAGGTCCAAGATGCGTGCAGATGATTAAGGATGGATACTCATCGCACTTAGGCTAGCTTAAATTTTATTCCCTATTTCTCATTAGAAATAGGAAATAGCATTAGAAATCACATCATACACCTCACTCCGGACTAAACCATATGTGACAAAGCAAATACTAGTCCAGGTGGGAAGACAGTGAACTACGATCAATGTGTAACTATCTAAATGCCACAACTAGTCTATCTATGGAGTTCAACCAAATCATGTGTGAATATTCATATTCATATGGTTGAGTGTAGGGGTACCTCACCACTCATCATTGGTGCCATTTCCTAGGATGGTGCTAGTTATCTAGATTAGTTATATCATACAAGATTGTTGTAACAAGGTATTAACAATATATCTTTTAGACAAAGAAATAAATTCAATTAAGTCACACATAATTTACAACAATGTCTCTTTCACAAGACAGTGATAATGCAACATCTAGCGACGCAATTCATTGGAGAACCAATGAAGAAGTTTGAAGTACTCAATCTTATGTAAGAGTTTTATATGTTCATAGACACCCCAACGATACTCAAGGAATTTTGTCATCCAACACAAACACCCCTAGTGAAGATGGGACATCCCCTAAAATTAGGGGGCTCATAAGGCCTAGGACCTTCTCAATAGTTAACAAGGATTTATCTAGGGATGATTGGGAGACTTACAAAAGTCATGACAAGTCTTCTAGTTCTTCCTCTTTCTCTACTCCTTTAACATCAGGTCATCACATGAATGACTATCTTTGAAGGGGTCATCATGGAAATAAAAATCAAGCCCATGAGCAAAGTCAAAAACACCAACATGAATGAAGACAACATCATCCAACTCCTAAATTCATAACCTACCTAGTAATGATGAACCCCTACTAGCCACCAAGAGCTAACTGCATGTACAAGAGGTTGTTCAAATATTCTGCAAGCATTGCAAGGAAAGTTTCCTACCAAGGCTCGATTTAAATAACTTTTCCAAGTTTTTAGGAGGCTATGATTTAGATCCACGACATCATTTACAAGCCTTCTACGATGCCTATGCATGGAACAATATTGATAATATGTGGCAAAAACTTAAGCTCTTTCCGATGACACTCATGGGCCAAGAAAAAGTATGGTATAGGTCTTTAAAACTAAAATCAATTCGTTGTTGGCCCATAATGGTAGAACTATTTAATGAAAGATATCAAACCTATGCAAGAGTATCAGCCTTAAGGAGACAAATCCAAGAGTGGAAACAAGGGCAACATGAACCCTTGAACATGGCCTTAGAAAGATATTACTCATTGTTAAACAAATGCCCAAGCCATGGATTCTCAAATGAAAGGCTAATGTATCACATCATGTATGGGCTCTGTAATGAAACAAGGGAGACCTTAGGGATGTATGCCCGAGGTCAACTATATGAACTCTGAACCCATCAATTCCAAGAGCTTATTAAGCTTGTAGCAAAAGAAGAAGGAGAAATAGCCAAATGGGAGAATGTTAAAAAATCTCAACAAGACCAAACTCTTGAAGTAAGAAAGGTCCATAATCATAAAGAGGAGAAATCAACTCACCTCGAGGAGGTCAAAGCATTTCTATCTTTGCCAATACTAAAATCACTAGATGAAATCAAGGCAAAGATCAATAAGATGATGGAATGGATACATGAAAAATGTAGAGAATATGTAGACATTATTACAGGGAGATCCACATAAGATAACTTTGATGACCAAAACAAATAGAAAATACCAAACCTAGAGATAGGACAAAACACCATTTTAAAATCGAAAAGAAGGGTTGAAGAAAATGAGGATAGGGGCTCAACCACAAAACATAAGTATCAATGTGATGTTTGCCTATATGATCACTCAAAAGGCCAATGTCCCATCTTGTCACATCTACATGAGCATTGGGGAAGAATGTTACATCAATATTTTGTACAAAAGTATAGGGTTGGGTGCATCTCTATCCTATAACTTTATGGGGAATTCCACAACTCATTGTACTATCTATGGATAAATTCTTACTAGCCTCAGTACTATGCTCAACCATAGTGGCAAAACGCCCAGTCATGGGAAAGGCCATCGCCAAACTGGCCACACCTTTTGTATCACCTGAAACCAAGTGCTTATTATGATTAACACCTTATTTCTCCAACTAGATCAACATATTCTATTTCATCTCATTGTTATTATTCTCCTGAGTATCATCCACCCATGTCCTCTCTTACGCGATCACCACCTCATGTTCCTTATACTTCTCCTTACCCTCAATATTCTCATCCTTCACCTCCTACATCGCCACCAGTAGTACCAAAAGGTTTTGCACCATAGCACCAACCCACGAATGTTACTTGTGCTACTACTATCAACAGTAGTGGGTAGCCTCCCCAACGTTGGAAGCATCCTTTCTTTAGGCATGGCCATAGAAAGAGATAGCATGGTTCCAAAACCACTACATCCTCCAACTTAGCACATGCCCAACACTGTGATGCACCTACCTTTTCAAACTCAACACCTCTTGTTACCTTATCCAAGCCACCAATCAATACTCCAACACCCATGAAATTCAATGAATATAATAATGTGGGGAGACATATCGATCCTTGCATACCGTCTTATGGTCACAAGTGCCATAGTGGGTCAGCCTCTTATCACATGATCACATCTTATAATCTTCCCTACTATGCCTACTATAATCAAGTGTTTGAACCCCAATTTGGGTACATTTTTGCCACCATAACAAAAGATACCCAGTGGTTTGGATATGACTAGACCCCAATAGTCCCAATATGCATGGATCCAAACTTTCCATTCATTAATTCTCGTCATGATCTAAGGTTCATTCATGGGGGACACACCCCATTCTAACAAACAAAAATAGTAAATGTTTTTATTTTTCTTTGGTTTTACAATTTTTTGTTTTCTAATTTTTCATTTTCTAATTTTTCATCTTTCAATTTATTGTTTTATCTTTTTGTGGGTAATCTCATCTATGAATAAAACACACATGTAACCAGTCGGTTGAGGTGTTGTGCTATGTTATCAAGTCGCAAGGAACTAATTATTTGGATAGTGAGCCCACACCATCCACCCACCCATTCTATTAATAAGAGGTTCTACTCTGGATATAATGATATTCTTGTTATCATTAAAACTTAAAGTAACTTTGTACTCATTATGCCTAGAGAAAAGAGTAATGAACTAAGAGGGAATGGAAAGGGTGTAACATGAAGGGGACTTGTGGATTCTCTTTGGTGACATCTATAGGTGCTATCATGCAGCTTGGCTGTACTAAGATCCTTGCAGATCTAACAAAAAATGGGAGTAAGAGTTGTGATAAAGGCACTCATTAAAGGAACTCAATGGTATTTTTTTTTGGGGGGGGGGGGGGGCCCACTGGAAAGACATGCATTCATGCTTGAAGGTTGGTGGCTTCTTTGGATCACTTTTGGAAAAAACAAAGTGCAAAAAGCAACAAAAAAATAGAAAGAAAAGAAAAGCAAGGGGAAGACCAAGAAAAAATGTGCCACAGACAAATTGGAATCACTCCTCCCTTGCACAAAACACCAAGTGATCATATGCCTTGCTGTCATGATGCTCTTATGGTTGTCTATCATTGGAATGAAACAATGAAATGTCACTGATTAGAGGTATGGACTTGGTTTTGATCTTGGAGTGAAAGGCTAATGATACTTTAATCACACACAACACTTAGGATTCATTGTGTTTAGGGAAGGTTTCCTCACGTCCCAATCTCTACAATCCCTCCTATAATTTGTCTATTCTCATGGTCCAAGTACTTATAACTTGTGTCTTGTGTGGCATAGAATTCATACCTCATAATAGTCGTGCTTAACATGTGTGCATTTTTTTGCATAGGTGTGGGTTGCATTTAACCTTTCTAGCACCTATGGACATCTTAAGATGTGGTTACACAAGGGCATTATAGGTTGGAACCTTCTTTGGGGAGGACCCACTTACATGAATTTTGTAATTTGTACTTGTTGCACACAACCACATCATTTTATACCCTTTGAGTACTCCATTGTCAAATATATTCTTTCCTTTGTCATCATTTTATCAAACATTTCTCAGAACCATTATATGTCCTTTTATGTGTCACCTCAATAGATCAAGTCTGACATTAAAATTTTAGGGCAACTTCTTTAAAAAATCTCTAACTCTAGAATCATGTTAAGTAATGAATTAAATATTTATTAAAGGCAATGAGTAAGGTATAAGATAACTAAATTTCTTTAAAGAACCTTACTAATAATCAGTCCTTGTGTGATTATAGATGGCCCCTAAAAGAGTACAGCAAGGAGGACCTTCTCAACTTGCAATTGAATGCCCAAGAGGAGGCAGAGGCTAAGGACCTTATGCAAAACATGCAAAGAAGGAGGCACAATCGTTCAACATCTATTAGGAAACTCCTATCACTGCATAATCTGGTTAAGCAAAAGGTGGAGAGGTTAGGGCTAGAGCCTATGAAGAGGTATGACAGCTATTTGTAGCATGGTATGTCAAGGCCAATCAAGTGTTCTTGTAGCTACCATGTCCATGGGAAGTGCTGACTCCATCAAACATTGGAACAACAACATGGATGACTCATGATCCTTGAATAGAAGAGGAGAAACTTCAAGCACTTCTTCAACAGTATCAATCTCAGAAGCCTAGAGCATAGGACAAAAGAAAGGCACCCATGGAGGAGCCACCACCACTAGGAACCACATGAGTTCCACAAGTTTTTTATTTTGTGTTTGTGTCCAGATTTTTTTTAACCCCACAGTGTAGCATGAAACAATCCATGGTCATTCAATAATCTCATACCTATCCCCTATTTATAATTGAATGAACTTGTTCCTCACTTTCTTTGGCTCAAGGATGAGTTGTTATTCAATCATTGGGGTATTATGAATCGTGGTTTGTCAGGTGCTGATATCAGACCCTCGATATCGCAACCTGGATAACGATATTGAATACATGATATCATGGTTCCTATGTAAGCCTATAAATACACATTTGGATGCACAAGAACGGGGAGAGTCTTTTGTAAGTCTTTAGGTCAAGTTTTTTTGTCAATTTTTAGTTAATTTCCATTCTTTCCCCAGTGCATGCCTGCAGTGTGATGATTGTAATTATATGGAACCTTTATTCGAGCGTGATGTACTTGGATACACACACGAGCAATAATAAAGATCGAGATTACTCCATCATTGCAGCATTCACTTAGCTTTTAATTACTTAAATTGTTAATTGTTATTTGTTGTTTTCTTAGTTAATATTTCCTTTATTATCATTTACACTTCCTATTGATTAATGTGGAATGAGTACAACTTAATCATGAACATTTAAGTGTAACTACTTGGTAACCCAGTAGCGTATCTAGGAGTGCTCAAGTAATTTGCACTTGGTAATCCTAGAAGTAGTACACAAGGTCGAAGATGCATGTAGATGATTAAGGACAGATACTAATCACACTCAGGCTAGCTTAGATTTTATTTCTTATTGCTTATTAGTCTAATCAAATTATTTCTCATTATCTTTAGGAGTAGCATAGCATTAGAAATCACATCATACATCTCACTCTGAACTAAACTATATGTGACAAAGAAAATACTAGTCCAGGTGGGAAGATAGTGAACTATAATCAATGTGTAACTATCTAGATGCCATAACTAGTTCATCTATGGAGTTTGACTAGATCATGTGTGAATGCTCGTATTTGTATGGTTGAGTGTAGGGGTACCTCACCACTCATTAGGTGGTCAGCGTTAAGGTGCATGAAGTGATGAAATTTGACTTTTGTTACTTCCACATTAGGGGCATGCAATTTTCAAGCTAGGAGAGGAAAGTTTCCAAGCTGAGGAAAAATCCCCCTCCCATCCACATCCCCTGCCTTCCACTCCTCCATAATGGGGGTAGGTGAGATTTACCCTTGTAATTTTTTCCAACATAGAAAAATATCTACCCCCATAAAACCCATCAAATTGCCATTTTTGGCATCCCAAAAGGCATTTTTAACCCCCACCCCAAGCACAAATAATGATACTAGGTAAATTTTTTCACTTGGAGAACGAGGCTTTGACCATTTATGAGGCATTTTTAGAATCAAAAGTATGGAATATGTGAGATTTCCCCTCATAGATTACAATCTTCACATTTACAATGAAGTTTTGCCTCAGGTTTTATGGTTTGAAAGCTACATGATGATAATTAACTATAACATGCAAATTTTTGTGGTGTTTCATGTCTAAATCCCATTTTAGCATTGATAGATGATCAAATACTGTGTTTTCTATTCCTTTTTTATCAATCATTGTAATGTCAAACTCTTGAAGAATCACAAGCCATCTTATCACTCTAGGACTAACTGTTGGTTTGTTCATAAGAAATAGGATGGTACTATGATTGGTGTGGATATAGATTTGGTAATCAAGCACATAATGTTTGAACTTTTTAAGTGTGCAAACCATGACCATCATCTCCTGTTCAGTTATGGTGTAATTTAATTATGCTCCAGTGATGCTCCTATCGGTATAGTATATATAGTATGGCCTTTTTTGGTCATTAAGTTGTGTTAGTATTGCACCAAGCACATAGTTAGAAGCATTAGTTATGATATGAAAAGGTCTTAATCAATCCAAAGCTTAGAGGATTGGTATCTCTACTAATTTCTACTTTAAAGCTTCAAATGACTTTTCACATGACTCAGTCCACTTGAAGGGTGCATCCTTCTTCGTGAGTTTTGCAAGCGACTCAGCTATACTTAATATTTTTTGATGAATCTCCTATAGTATTTCATATGACCTAAAAAGGATCTTACATCTTTCCCTATTTGTGACCATTGAGTGATATTTTGGATGACTCTAATCTTTTCAATATCTACCTTTATATCCTTCTAGGAGATTTTATGTCCTAGTACTATGCCTTCTTGGACCATGAGATGGCTTTTCTACTAGTTGAGCTTCAAATTAGTTTTAACGCATCTCTTAAGTACTTGCTCCAACCTATCCATTACTTGTTTGAAATCTAGCTTGTACATTGAAAAATCATACATAAAGACTTCAATACCATTGCCTATCTACTTCTAGAAGATACTTAATACCAGTCTCTAGAAGGTGGCTGGTGCATTGCAAAGAAAAAAGGGCATTTGTTTCTAGGCAAACATTCCCCACAGACTAGTGAACATTTTTTTCTCCTAGTCTTCAATTGCAATGTGGATCTAGTTTTATCTACTATCTCTATCCAAGAAAACTATAATACTCATGTCTTGAAATTGTGTCAAGGACTTGAGTAACAAATAGCAAAGGGAAATGATCCTTAAATGTGGCAAATTTCAACATCTAGAAGTTAATGTAGATACACCATTTGCCTTCCTTCTTTGGAACTATCACTAAATGGCTGACCCATTCATTATCGGCAATAGGATAGATGAATCCTAACTTTAGCAATTTCTCTAATTCTTGCTTGACTACCTCCTTTAGTTTAGGATTAAGCCTTCATTGAAGTTGGCATTTTGGTTTGATTACAAGATCAGTATAGATCTGATGTTAACACATTCATGGATCAATTTTTGTGATCTCATCATAAGACCATGCAAATGTTGTAGACCATATATTAAGCAGTTATAGTAGTTTCCTTTTCTATTCTTTATCTAGGTTGGCATTGATAATCACTAGCTTCTTGCTGTTCAAAAATTCATATTCTAATGTTGCTGGTAGGGCTTTCAATTCTAGCTATTCTAGTTCTATTATGTCTAGGATCTCTAGGTGTCCCCAGTCTATTTCTTCTTCCTAATTGATTTGAGGATAGGGGTGTCCTTTCCTTAGCTATTCTAAGTTATGAGTTTCTATAATGTAGGTACTAATGATTTGTTCTTTTGATTTCATGTACTTTTTGAATTGAGTCTCTTTACTTGTAATTAGCCACTGGGTCCCCCTTGTTGGGTGGTTGTTGCATATAGATAATTTAGTAGACATCTTATTTCAACACATCTATTGTGTGCCTTGGTCTCCCCTCCTTTGATAGCCCAAATTCTTTTCATGTAATTACACCCATTATTATTGTATGTGCTACATGGCATTCTTTGTCTTTGTATGATTCTAGCTTTATCTTCCTTGGAAATTTCCAAGGACAAATCAAAAATTCCAAGCTTAGCATCCATGGTGCTAAGCCAAGCTCTTCCCATGATAATTGTGAATTTTCCCTTGTTTTTCCCCACATGAATGATTAGAAAATCAATAGGGTAAGATCAGCCAATGATGGTAGTAATCACATCATCCACCTATTGAAGTGGAACTATGATTGATTGGTCCACAAGCTCGAACTAAATGTTTCTTTCCTTTAATGGTGGTATATTTTAGGCTTGATACATGTCTTGGGATATCAGGTTCACTCTTGACCTAGAATCTAATAGAGATTTTTATGGTTTTTATCCTACTATTTGTAGATAAACTAAGGGACTTCCTAGATCAATTACCTTTTATGGAAGATCCTATGCCTTAATCTAATGAGTTATTATCTGAGTAAGCATGATAGTTGTAATATTTGAACTTGATAAATTTGGAAGCTTCTTGTATTAAGAAGGATTATATGTAGATAGGATGGAAGTAGATGTGTTTTCCATCTATTGAATCTTTTTTGAACATTTTTTGAAGAATGGTCCTTTCCTAGGTTGACATTCATAGGTAACCATCTCCTTATGCATATTGCCACCTTAGTAGCATTCTTTTGTTGTGGTTGTGATGGTAATTTCCCCTACATAATAAGAGGTGGTACTAGTGGTAGAGGATTTAGGTGTTGATTGGAATGACTAGTTTTTGATGGATGCACATATGAGTTTGGATCTATTCGTAGTTGAAACACCGTGAAAATTGCGAGTCGGCCTCAAGCAAAGATTCGCAATTTAGGCGAGAGCACATGTTAGAATTCCAGAAGGGAGAACAAGGCAGAGCAAGACAAAGAGGTGTGTAGCACCAAGTCTTCGATTTCCTTTGCAGATTTCCAACCTTACTATGTTTTCTCTCTTACGCTATATCACGCGACGTAGCGTAATGACGCTTAGCGTGATTCTATTTAACATAGTCCGGCATCAAAAGGCGACTTACTTCAACATGTGGAGAAGTGTAAGCAGCGTAATATGCGACTTCTCGTTTATTTGGCTAAGTCTTTTGACCAAGGCCGAGTTTACGCTCTGTTACGCATCGCAGTGTAATGAGCTTCGAAAAATTCAAAGAAAGTCTAGAAGAAGCGCAACAGATCAACTTTTTTTCCTTTTCTTGCAAATAGCTCATCTTACGCTCATTACGCAACGTAGCGTATCTCAGCGTAATGCATCGCCAAGCTAATCATTGTTTACGCTCCACTACGCTCGGCGGCGTAAACGAGTGTAAAACAGTTTGAATCCATTGTTTTCATGCTTTGTTATGCTCTTGCACATGACATAACGCGAATGAGCGTAATGTAGCCTAAAGTCAGCTGAGACATGCCCGACGCACATCTGTTATTCACACGCACAGTACGCAAATGAGCGTATTGTGCGTAATCATAAAGTTCAACACAAAGCTGGTTAGGTCAACGGAATTTCGAAAGGTTTGAAACACGTGTCATCATAGCCATCCCTTCTCCACATATTGTCAAACCTATAAATGTCCCAGTTGATGAAGAAAAACAGGGGCAGCAAGGCAATACAGAGATAACACTGAGATAGAGAGAGCAGCACTTTGGCAACTTTTGATAGCATCACCTTCTAACAAAGACAAGAGACATTTCTCTTGAGCATTGGCAGCAGGAGCGATTACACCTTTGGCGAAGACACAACTTTCTCCATTGGTGATCGTCGACAGTGTCGAGCAAAGACTACCTAAGGCAAAAGGAGCAGATCAAAGATCGAGAGATCATCTAGTGTGGTTTGCAAGTTCTTTTGGTAGAAGAATTTGAACAATTGACGTCAGAACTTAATCTTCCTTGCATCCCATCTCTGGCCTACAAGGTAGATCGGATTCCATTCTATATTTCTGCTTAGACAATTTTCCTTGTTATTTTGTGCCTGCTTCGCACAAGGCAATCGGGGTCTTCCTAGTGTAACGTGACATACAAAATATTCATTTTTTTGAGTCAAAGCCATAGATCTTGAAATCACACGTTTCTCTCGCGTCTGATTCTCTTTATCGTGTTAGCGTTATCATCGCTATAATTCATCTGCATCATTTTTCTATCATTTTGCAACCTGTCAAATCAGATCATTCCACGCGACATCCATAATCTCCATTGGTTTACTGATTAGTAAGTCCCTGTCTGATCGACAAGACCGTTCAGGGCGCCACGGATTCGTTTTTCCAGCATAGCCCTCGCATGGATCCGTGGTCAAAACTGTGTACACAGAATTTTGTTTGGTATTTTCCAGCTACCGACATTTTCCATCATAACAGTTTTTTGGCGCTAGAAGGAGGGCCTAGGCTCTGATCCGTATTTTTTTTGGGTAGCCCTGTTAGCAATTTATACCCAAAATCGTAAACGTAATACCTCTAGCGAAGTTTACGGAAAATCGTGTGGTGTAGATCGGTCGCAAGAACGATTCCTCTGGAATCCTACAGGGTAGAAAGCCTAGTTGCGATCTTTTTGTTAGCCACTTTCTAGATCCAGTCGTTTGTCACCGTTAACCCACTTTATCAATGGATTCTATATACACAACCACAACTGCTATGGTCGTCGCTGACTTGGGTGCCACATCTGTGAACCCTATCACTGTCACCAGACCAGCTTCTGGTGCAATAGGACCGTAGGGACCATCGCGTCGATCATTGAGGCTACAAGGAAAGGATCCAATATTTACTGTCGTGACCCCTGAGGAATACAACTTTATCTGCATCAAGATCCAGGCGAAGCTTTCCCTTAGCCGAGCCGAGATTGAGGCGAAGCGAAATTTCGAGATGATCCATCGAGGGGGCCAAGATTTCACCCCAACAGCCTATGACTTTATCCCTTTAACAGACCAGCAACATGAAATTATAACACAGTTGGTCATGGCTAAGAGCCAGGCTACACGGGCTACGACAGAAACCTAGAATGGGGAGGAAGAAGATGATGAGTTTGCTACCCAATCTGAGCATTCGTATCACACCCTTAGTCCACACACTTATGTCAATCCATCATTCCCTTTCAACGGAGAAGCAGCCCCTCTTAACCTGGCCATGACCATACAGACGCATGTCCCCATCATTCCACAAGCCACTGCGTAGCCATCTGGGCTGCAAGTGCAAGTGCCCCACAATAACATGGGGGCGGTTGCATCATCACGTGTACTCAGCATTCCAGCGGTGGTTCCAGCAACCACCGTGCCCCATTTCACCCCGTAGATCCAACCCCAAACCATATCCACAACTCACCCGATGCAAACCTTATCTTTGCCGCCCCCTCCAACCCAGCAGATCACCGCCGTCGTGCAGCCATAGATACCTGTTCAACAGCCTGCCGCGAGTCAGTGGACCTACCCTGCAGCACAACACAACCAATCTGCGATGTACGGTGTGCAACCCTCGGTGGCACCTGCAACACATATTCCGCAGGTGGCCAAGCAATATCCTTATCCTTATCCCGCACAGCCGACGGCGGCTAATCTCTCTTCCCAAACCAGTGGATGGTGGTCTTGACAGGCACCCCTGCCTGCAAGGATCCCTGCCCCACCATCTACCGGCCCAATCGTCCCGCCATTTCCACTACCTGGCCCTACTTTCCTAGGTCATCCCCCTGCTCCTCCTGCTCAGACATCTCCAACAACAGGTCTGGACCAAGCTTTTCTACTTATTCAGACCCTCACTGAGGAGGTTAGGCGTCTTAAGGCCGCTGGCTCGGACACTGTACAGATCATGGACTTTTACCAAGATGATCCCATTAGTCCAGCGATCCCCATGTTGTCGTTACCGCCAGGGATGTCCTTACCTCATTTTACCAAGTATAATGGAGAGGGAGATCCCAATGCTCACTTGGTCACCTTTAGATCCAAGTCCTTATTGTTACAACAATGGCCACACACGATCATCCGAGTCTTTGCTATGTCTTTAACCGGGAAAGCTTTGGATTGGTATCGAGCCCTCCCACACTCTTCCATCTCAACCTTGGAAGAACTGCTGACACAATTTGTGACCCACTTTAAATACAATTTGAAGCCGGAAGTCACGTTGGATCAGCTCATGGGTGTGAAACAAGACCCTCTTGAACCCGTCCACAAGTTTATACAGCATTGGAGTGCTACTTTGAATAAAATTCGTGAGCCAATCGCGGACTCACATTTACTGGCCAACTTCAAAAGAGCAGTCAATGACTTTATCAAGTCAAAGCTGTATTATCTTTTCCCCAACTCTTTACATCAGGCCTTCGCTCAAATTAGAAGCATCCAAGATGCTACGGAGGCCAGCAAAGACCCGGCATATGTCACCTACAAAAACGCACACAACAAAGGCAAGGACAAAGGCAAAGCGACAACAACGATAGTGGCTATGCTGGCTGAAGGCGCAAGGAACAAAAACAAGAAGGTACCTATGGCGCCTTCTGAGACCACGGCCAGTGCAGGTAGCACTAGCCAGGACACAGCTGCCCCTGAAAGCTCCCCCCAGCCTAAACCAAGCTTTGAACGTAAAGATCGCTCAAAGTATACAACCCTACCTGTAAAGCATTCAGAACTGTTTAAGCAATTATTAGGGGCCGAATACATGCAACCCAAAATGGTATCCGAAGAAGCTCTGAAGTGTCACAGACGTCATTGTGAGCTGCTGAAGAATCCTTCTTTAGCTCTACCTAACGAAGCACCAGTTCCAAGATCTTTTAGGCTAGATCATTTCTGTGACTACCACCAGCTGTGTGGTCACGATACGGATTACTGCTGGGCATTGAAGGATGATATTCAATGCATGATCGACGAGGGTCATTTAAAACTAGACAACAGTAATCCGACGCGTCCGGAAAACCAAACATTACATGTGTATAAGGACCCATTGAATGCAAACAATGCACCTTATACAATCAACGTAGTGAGTACGGACGGTGAGAGGAAAGTACCACCCAAACAACCTTTTATTTTGGGCATACCTGATAGCTCACCAAAGGGGGAGGACCCTTCATCGGTAGCCAGTAGTGCCTCAAGGCCACCTTTCATTATACGTGCACCTTCGCAGAATACCACTCAGCCACATAGTAACAGCCAAGCCACGACCTCGTCCTCGCCCATGTGTAGGCCACCTTTCATTATCAAAGCACCAAAACCACTGGCTCCCCCTCTCACACAGGGGCAGACCTCTAACCAAAATCGTCAACCATCACCTGACAAGCGAAAGGGAGAGAACACATCTGTTAATGCGACGAAAGATCATTTTACGCTCGCCTTCCCTAAGCTTAGGCCCCTAGCCTCTATGCCTTCACCTTTGCCTCAGAAATAGAATAAAGGTGCAGAAACGCAACCACCTCCTCTTGGCAAGAAAAAGAACAACCCCCCGACTGACACCGTTCCACCTCGGGAGATTCATCTCTTGGGCCGAATGGAAGAGGACAAGGGGGATAAACAACCTAGCTGAGAGAAGGACCTCCTTGACACATTTACGCAGGTCAAACAGGCCCTCAAACAAAAAAATACAATGCTGAGCCTTTATGACCTGCTTATGACATCCCGGGAACATCGTGAGGCTATGGCTCGCATGCTTACATCCATATTTGTGGATGAAGGCTTGCCAGCGGAGGAGGAAGCGATACATGTTGTCATGTTTCCTTCTGAAGCTGAGCAATCTAGGCCTACCTCACTGACCTTTCATGACGAGTCTATCAAAGACGATCTTGAGAAAGGTCAGGTAACAACTGAACCCATGTTCATCACCATCAGGGTCGGTCAGTACCGAATCTGGAGGGTACACGTGGACGATGGCGCAGCTACAAACGTCATTCCTTATCCCATCATGGATAGATTGGGTCTGGTCGACCAGATCACTTCCACGATGACAGCTTGCGTAAAATCGTTCAATGGGGCAAGGGTTCAGGTCAAAGGGATAGTCCGTCTCGAATTTTTGGCAGGAGATCAATTCCCAACAGAGGCCACATTCCTAGTTGTCGAGGAGATGGATGGATTCACTTGATCTTAGGGAGGTCGTGGTTAGCCCAACTGAGGGCGGTTTCATCACTGATACACCAAGAGATACACCTACCCTACGCTGGAGGGGAGGTTGTAATACGCGGTGATGAAATCACCCCCAGGACTGTCAACAACATTGAAGAAGAACGGGGTTCGGAGATAGAAACATCGGATGATCAAACCTATCCCCAAATCCCTCAACAAATCGACATTAATGATGACAGTTTAGCCTGGGCCAACCTGCCATTTCAGGATGGCGGCGTAGAGGAGTCAGATCGTAAATCCCCCCACCCCTACACAACACTCAACATGAAGGCCATTAAGAGACAACTGAGGATTGATGGTTGAAGAATGGCATTTACGCACATTATCACGTTTCTATCAGTTATCGCCGTTTGCATTCAGCAGTCTGTTTTTCATTCATACATATTTATGCTATAAAATTTTTTAATTTTTACGCTTGCCATCTCTTTACGCTATTGTATTTCTTTTACGTGCGTTATTCATGTTGCTTGATCACTTTAGCCTAATTACGTAGGATTATATACTGTCATCATTTACGATTCCCATATTACGCAAAGGGCCCGCAATGGCCTTAAACTAGTTATGGCCCGCAACGGCCTTAAACTAGCCATGGCCCACACCAGCCTTAATCTAGCCATGGCCCACACCAGCCTTAATCTAGCCATGGCTCGCAACGACCTTAAACTAGCCATGGCCTGCAACAGCCTTAAACTAATTTCCAGTTTACGCAGACTCCTATGACGGCCCGCAATGGTCTAAAACTAGTTCTGGATTATGCAAACACCAGCAATGGCCCGCAATAGCCTAAAACTAGTCCCCAGTTTACGCATATGGCCCGCAATGGCCTTAAACTAGCTCTTTCATTCCATTGGCATAACTTAGGCAAAATCCTTAACAATTACACTTATGCTTTATAGATAAAAACACAAAAGAAAAAACAAAAATGAATAGCATTTAAAAATTTCCACAAAAATCTCGTAGCTAGTCTTCCAGTCATTAGCATAACCGTTGTTGATTCCAACCAATAAACCATGCATAAACCACAATTACGCATCTCCCCTAATGCCACTGTCATCAGTATCTCTTAAGTCCGGCTCTAGCCCTAATGGATCGTCCCCTAGTGGACCTTCTCTTCTAGGAAGTATTCCTTCATGAGGAACTTCCTCTTCATGAGGTCCGTGCTCTGGCACCGGCTCCACAGGGAGACGCTCTTCATCACTACGCTCCTCTTCCTGTGCTTGCTCCTCAGCTTGCTCATCTTCTTTATCCCCTTCGGGCACCTAGATATAGAAAACATATTAGCAAGATAAAACTTGATAACATAATAGGAAAATTTATACTTAGCCATGATTAAACTTACTCGTGATGGCCCTGCTTCTGTAGCAAAAGGAAGCTTTTCTAGGCCAGCCCATAGGCGCTCCATGATTTCATCTTCTGTCAGGTCAGACCACACATCATCTCCCAAGGTAGCTCCAGCCTTCACCTTCCCTTTCTCCATGCTAGTCCAGCGAGGCGGGTCAGGGAAGAATGTAGGGACTGTAGTCTGGCCCCCAGGGAGAGTCATCTCCCTTTCTGGGGACGCACTTACAGTCACCTGCTCTTTGAACTTCTTGAAGACTTCGGATGCTCTAATGACGTCAAGGAAGACTTGCAAGGATTGAGCTTTGACGGTAGGAATCATGGTAAAGCTGACGATAAGCGACACTTTCTCGCTTATACACATGATTATGGTCCTTTTCCTTTTGCCCCCACTCTTGCACACTTTCATAGTAATCCCTCCAATCCTGGCTTTTCTGAGCTAGAAGCTCTATCTGCATCCGCTGCTCTACTAACGCCCGACTGGTTTGCACGCTATTTTTGATGGCGGTCTAATAACGGGAGTAGTCAATAACAGCAATACACCAGTCCTCATTGCCCGTCTCCCGTGCCTGTAGGAATTTGCACTGTGACTTCAAGTCCCCAACCTCTTTGGTCAGAGACTCAATCTTCTGCTCTAACCTCTACAGCTTTTTCCAAAGGCTTTCATTCATGCCCTTACTCTCCCATAAGGAGCAGGTCGAGCATAACGCACATTTACGCATCTCCTCATAAATGTGACATGGCACGGCCGCCCCATCCGATGGAGGCTCCACTGTGTCCAAATTAATGGGCTCCGTTGGGTCCCATCGAAGGCGAGCTCCTAATAGCAAACATTATCATTGTATATGACACATTACCACTGTACAATAAGATAAAGCTTTTATAACTACAGCATACCAGCCTCAGGATTGACGTGCTCGAGGTGCTCAATCATATTATTGACAACGCCTTCCATGAAGGTAAACTTGTCAGGAAAGTCTCTCCACGCTCGGTTCACAGCGACGGATGCAGACGTATCCCCTTCTCCTATAGCGTAGTCAAGTGAGAAACTCTAATTATTAACAACATTTTGCAAAATTTCTAACACGCTCATTACCTCTACCGGTGACAGTGGTAACCTCGCCAACATCTTCCGCCTCCTTCTCCCCTTCACGCACAAGGGTCTGTGCGTTTCTTGCCCCTCCAGCTGGGGCCTCCTCACGCACATGAGTCTGTGTGGCGCTTGTCTTGACAGCTGGGGCCTTTTTTTCTAAAACTAGGGCCCCTTCCCCACGACTTAGTATCACTACCCCTATTTCAGGGGTCAGCTGCTCCGTAATTTTCACTGGTTGTATCACAATACTCTTAATATCTGATTCCAACTATTCTAAGTAAACATTGCATAATACATTTTTCAATACATCTCCCTTACACTTACCAGGCAGAGGCTTACTCCGCTGAACTCTGACTTTCACGGTTTGACCTGTGCCACTCCCAGGCTCCGCAGAAGCCTCCGTTATACGAAGCCTCTTACACCAAGCTACAGGTTCTACAATTTCCACCGTCAAACGCTTCCCTCGTGAGGCATTGCCAGGGTAGGTAGGCATTATCCCACCTATGCTGTCAGGACCTCGCATTCGAGATGCTGCCAGATCTTTGGTCGTTACAGACAGAGATTCCCCAATCCCTTCTGGAGGATCCTGCCCACGGGTAGTGCTGAGGATATGTGTAATCCAAGGTTTGGACAGCTGGTCTCAGTCTTGTTGCACCCAGACCCCATTCCTTTGGACGACCAAAAACTTAGCAAAAGGCCGAAGGTAAGCTATGAAGAAGGTGTAATGCACGTTGAAATGAAACTCGAGCTTCTTGCGAAGCTTGATCATCTCAGTGCATAGTCCTGCAGCAAAATAGCTTACCCAATTGAACTGGGTCCCTTCTTCCAGAACCTCCCGCATAATACAGGTCTGCTCTATGGAAAAGAACTTCCCTTGCAAGAGCGTTTTGGGGAAATCCCAGGCCCGGAAAAGGGGATAAATTACCTTGGCGACTCCTAGTTTGATTCTTTCACAAGGAATCCTTTTAGGCTCCTTCTGGACCCTTACCCACTCCTCTAGCCACTTCTGGCAATCGAGACTCCTCTTCACCTTCTCGTCTATTGGAAGGCCGTCAGAGGGGACGCCAAAAAGGTCTGCAAAGAGCTAAGCGTCAATGTCAAAACTTACACATACGTGATGCACGCGCGTGCAAAAATGCTTTGCCTTTTCGCTGAAGGAGTTGACCAGGGTTAGCATTTCACTGGCGGGGACGTCAGGAGTTGTGGCTAAAAATAAATGCATTAGCCTCGCTTCTCGAATCTTGGTGACCACCGCAACTGGGGTCACCGCGTGGCCGAGCCAGTGTTGTGCATCCTTGATGTCACCGTAGCGGAAGAGGATGGTATTCGCCTCGCGGCCGAAAATTGTAAGGGTAATCTCCTAGGATTCCCTGACTGAACAATGTACACCACAGGTCAAACAAAACACTATCACTCAACATTTACAAATTCACAATTACGCTACGCAACAATAGAATACGCAGTAGTTTTACCAGGTCCAAATGGCAATGGAAATGGAGGAAGATTCCTCTGCACATCCTCAACGATAAGGGGCGGATCCAAAGTCTAGTCATCATGTAGCCACCTGAGATTCTGGCAATTCTCAAAAGCATCAGCATAGCGGGTGGGGTACTCATGAATGTCGAAGTTGATTTGCCCCATCACACCAGCACGTACGTTGCTAGTTGAGGTAAATGCCTTTATTGTCGTTTCGGTCCATGACAACGTATCACTATCTCCTACTAATCTATTCTCATGAATAAAAAACCTGTACCATACCGCATAGGCTTATCTTACGCTTTGCAAAACCCAAACAACAGACATATAACAAGAAAACAGCCAACAAAACTACTTACCCGCCTGAATAATACACAGTGCCTACTGGGTTCTGGAAATAGGTCGATACATGACGGGCCACGAAAAAAGTGTTATATGTGTGGTAGCAACTAAACTGGGCCATTTCCTAGATCTAGCCCAAGCACCGCAAACCTCAGGCGCTAAGGTCTCGGTCCTCGGGATGACCAGTGTCGATGGCTCCGTCTGTCAAGAAAGCCAGAATGCCCTGCGCAGAACCCACTAGGAGGTGCTCCAGAATGGCACCAGCAATATCGCCTGACAAATTGGACCATATAATAATGCTATAGTTGCGCAGTAAGAACTGCAGAAACTCCAGTGCACCCTTTTGAAACCATATGGCCTTCCCATGCAACCGAGTTTGCGGGGGAGGGACATTAGGCACGATCGGGTTTATATAGCACAGGACCCCGACAATATCCAAGACGATCAAAACAGGCTTTAGCATAATACTGTACAGAAAACGCAATACACAGATCAACATCTAGATTCACATTTGCATGTTTAAATGCAGAAAACCTACAAATTACGCTTAGTTATCCATGCCGAAATTGCCAAAGCCCTTGCAATAGAGCAAGGTTTGTCCCTAACAACGGCGATAGATGCAACCCCATTAAACCCTCGTCTTAACGCGAGGTCCATAGTCTAAAACCTTAGTTTACACGAACAACGCTACAACAATAAACACTGCTAGAATAACACAAATACGCAAGAGATGGCCTACCGGTTCAAGGGCGTAGGGTCCCTCACTTCGACCACTGCCTGCGAAGAACGCTCCAAATTCTCTTGCACCTCGTCGATCTTAGCCAATTTCATGTTCTTCCTTTTCACTTTAGGCACCATTGTCACAATTTCAAAACCTTCACAGCTTCACACATTCACACCTTTGCAAATTACACGTTCCAACCTTCTGCTCCTCTTTCTCTCGCTTTGTAACAGTTAGAAATTTGAATTTGCAACAGCCAGCAGCCCGTTCTCACTGAAAACTACTTACTTATATGCGAGAATCACCTACTTGATATCTGATTTCATCGGGACTTTCCTAAAATGGAACCCAAAAATCAAGGTATTAATGCGGTAGATATCGCATGCGCCACTATCCGAAATGATGTTAAACTACCACATCTTATCGCCTCGTAATTGAGTAGCATTAATTACATCCTGTTTACAATATTCAAAATTCAGTTAGCTTTCCATGTTCGACAACACCACGTCATGATTTCTCCTAATCATTTACGCATTTGGTGATTTTACAGGACGGTCGGCAAATGGACGTAACATTTTTAGCACCTCTAACTTTGACAGGCCCATACGGGAAAATAATTAGGTAATTCGATCCTACGCTAGTTGAAACTCACCCTCCCTTCGACGACGTGACCATAGCCACGTCGGAAACGTCCCCAGAATGGCCAGAACAGTCGACGCGCATGCTAGACTTGGAGGCTGGGGATATAACCGAAGACCCCCTCAATGAGGTTTCTATCATTACGCATATGGGTGAAGCCAAAATGCTTAAAGTTAGTTCTTTACTAGACCAGAAAATGCATAATTCTATAAAGCAGGTCCTTCAGGACAACATCACGGTATTTGCGTGGTCATACAAGGATATGCCGGGACTAGATCCCAAGTTAATTCAACATAACATAATCTTAGACCCGTAGATCAAAGCAATTAGGCAAAAGGCACAAAAAATCAAGCTAGAAATCACGCTAGCTATGCGTGATGAGATCACCAAACTGTATCAGGCTGGTTTCATCCACGCGGTCGATTACTCAGATTGGGTATCTAACATTGTAGTCGTCCCAAAGAAGACCGGAAGCATACGCATTTCCATAGACTTCCGAGACTTAAACAAGGTCACAATCAAGGATAACTTCCCACTACTAAGTGTCGACCAACTAGTCGATATGACAGCTGGGCATGCGCTTTTATCTTTCATGGATGGCTTTTCGGGCTATAACCAGATTCGCATCAACCTAGAACACCAATTGACCACAACGTTCATGACGCCCTGGGGTACCTTTTGCTACACCATGATGCCTTTTGGCCTGAAAAATGCCAGAGCAACGTATCAACGAGCCATGACATACATCTTTAGCGATTACCTTTTAGGAAGACTGAATGATTATGTTGACGATATAGCAGTTAAGTCTTTAAAGTCAGAAGATCATTCGGAAGACCTAGAGTTAGTCCTCAAAAGATGTTCCAAATACGAGCTCCGGCTTAACCCAAAGAAGTGCGTATTCGGAGTCAAAATCGGACACATGCTGGGGTTTGTGGTATTAGAAACCAGCATACGAGTTGACCCTGATAAGGTCAAAGCCATTGTTGAGTTAACGCCTCCTACAGACCTCAAACAATTACACGGGTTACAAGGATGATTACAGTTTATCCGCCGGTTCATTTCAAGATTGACCGACAAGTTACACCCTATGCAGCATTTGCTTAAAAAGGGAGTTAACTTCGAATGGAAGAACGATTGTCAGCGTGCATTTGACAGCCTAAAATAGGAACTTCAACACTTACCAACGGTTTTCCCACCACAAAGGGACCTAACATTTTACATTTACGTCGCAACTTCGGACGTAGCTTTAGCAGCATTACTTTGTCAAAAGAGGGATGATGGGTCAGAAGTGCCCATCTACTACTTGAGTCATGCTCTATGTGTATACAAAACGAGGTACAATGAAGTAGAGCGTAACTGCTTAGCATTAGTATTTACGCTGAAAAATTGTAGACATTACCTTTTCCGTAGCCAAGTTAACATCATCTGTAAAAATAACATCCTTAGGACCATTACACACAACCTATACGAAAGTAGCAAAATAGCTCGCTGGAAGGCTATCACGGTAGAATTCGATCTGCATTATATTGGCCAATCTTCTACGAAAGGCCAGGCAATAGCTGACCAGTTAGTAGCGTCTCCTATTGACAGTCAGGCAACCATAGAGCCTGAATTTCTAGACAAATATGTACATAGTGTAAGCCCTCTCTTGACAAGCCCCGAAGCGACGTTGTATTTTGACAGAGCTTCAACCGCCAGAGGTGGCAGTGTGGCCACCATTATTACGCTATCACCTGAGGATGTGCGTCTTCACGCTTATTGCTTGACCTTCCCCTGTACAAACAATGTGGCAGAGTACGAAGGGCTCCTCAGGGGATTACTAGCTGTAGGCGAACTAGATGTTCGACACTTGGCAGTTAGGGGTGATTCGATGCTCGTCAACAATCAGATCACAGGATTCTACGCCTACAAGGCTGCACATTTGTAGCCCTACTATGATATGGCTAAAGACCTTCTGAAACGATTCATGACCATCGATGCCCAACACGTGCTGCAGAATGATAACACATTGGCCGATGCACTAGCTACTCTGGCCTTAAACGTGCCCTCACATCTACTCGACACTTGTCCTGCGTTAATAACAGATTGTACAGGTCCTATCATTCAGGCGGCGCACATATCTTTTCTTCTCGAAGAAAGCACGCCAGAATGGTACGACAACATTAAAACTTACCTCCTACAGGGCGAGCTATCGCCTGAATTGACACGTGCGTAGAAAGATGCGATCCGCAAGCGGGCTAGGAAATACGTCATCATAGGAGATAATACTCTCTGCAGATGCTCTTTTGATGACGTGCTGCTTACCTGCGTTAATAAATACCAAGCACAACATATTGTGGGCGAGGTTCACGAGGGATTATGTGGAGGACACGTAGCACCCCGGGCTATGGCTTCAAAAATTCTCCGCTTAGGGTATTACTGGCCATATGCATGGAAAAAGATTACCTGACAAAGATTAAAACTTGTGACACGTGTCAGTGTCATGCAAACCTTATACACGTGTCACCTAAGGAATTACATACGACTCAGATAACATGGCCATTTCAACAATGGGGACTAGACATCATAGGTCCTATCACACCGAAATCTTCCGCAGGTCATAGCTTCATAATTACCGCAACTGAGTACTTTACGAAGTGGGTAGAAGCTATTCCTCTAAGGAAGATCACATCTCAACAGATTTGTCATTTCATCTTAGACAACATTGTAACCAGGTTTGGCCTCCCGATGACTATCGTGACCGACAATGGACCACATTTTAGTAGTACAGAAACCAAATCCTTTTGAAATAGCCTTGGCATTAAACAATATTTTTCCTTGCCCTACTACTCGCAAGCGAATGGTCAAGCTGAAGCAACAAACAAAGTCATCATCAATCTGCTCAAGAAAATGCTCGACAGCAACAAGAGACAGTGGCACGAAAAAATCCTCTGTTCTATGGGCGTATCGTACTACATGTAGGATGGCTACAGGTAGTACGCCTTATAGCCTAGTCTATGGATCTGAAGCAGTGCTACCTCTCGAGTTGCAAATTCCTTCTCTGAGAATGGTCCTCTCCACGATTATAAATGAGGCTCAACACACCGAGTCTCGGGTCATGGATTTGGATTCAGTAGAAGAGAAGCGGATACAGACGCTTGATACAATTGAAAAGTATCAAGACAAGCAGAGGCAAAAACATCGTCACAATCTTTAGCAGCGTCCGATCAAGAAGGGAGATTTAGTTCCCAAGGTCGTTTGTGAACCAGTAGGAAAATTCTCTGCAAACTAGGAGGGTCCTTTCTTAGTGACTGACGCGTACAGCAACGGAGCATTCAAGTTAGTGAATATCGACGACAACAAGTTACCAAACCCTGTCAATCATATATATCTAAAGTAGTACTACATTTAGCAGCATCTTTGGTGTGAATATCAGGTATGGCCACCATCGTCCGCTACGACGCTAAACTAGCAACAAACGTCCGCTATGACGTAAAACTGGCACTCCCCTCACGCGTCCGCCATGATGCTAAACTAGTACTGACCGTCCGCCATGATGCAAAACTAGTAAGTTGTGACCATCCACTACGACGTAAAACTAGCAATGTTGTACAGGTCCGCCAAGACGAAAAAATGGCATCTTTTGCACACGTCCACCACGACGCTAAACTGGCACCAGCTGTCCATCATGACATAACACTGACAAAGGTAATTAACCGTCTGCTGAGACATAAAACCAGCATAGACTTGTCCTTGGGTCATGACATAAAACTGACATCCATAGCACGGTCTGCTAAGATAATAAATCAGCCCTGCCACCGTCCGCTACGACGAAAAACTAGCATTTTTCGGTCCGCCCAGACTTTAAACTGGGACCATGGTCTACTGAGACTTGAAATCAGCAATGACAGTCTCCCAGGACTTAAAACTGGGGTGTACAAACTGCTCTCATGCAACACAAGCGAGCGTGATTATCTTTATGCAGCTGCAACATACATGGGATGGGACGCTGGGACAGTCCCAGTGTCACTACCCCACCGGCATCCTACTGATTCCTCGGATGTGCCGAAGGGCATACTATTGACCCCTCGGAGATGCCGTTACCGCTTTTATTCCAGCGGTGGTACCTCTAAGAGGTTAGTTTCGTCGTTCGGAGCCCCAAAGGCATGCACATCAACTATGGCTTTGGGGATCTCCGCTCATCATCGCTATCAGGCCCTGGATTCACAGGTTCATCTAGCCGATTCTTTGCATAACCAGTCAGATACGCTGAGTCTGATGTTCTTTGGCGGCGATATGTTGGGCCAAGCGTTAAGGGTGAAAACTTGGGCCTCGTGCTACAGTTCCTCCTTCATAGCCTGTTCGCTCTTTCTCACCTCAAACGGTGCTCGTTTCAACAACCTCGCCTCCAGTTCACATAGACAATGGTATCCTCTATTTTCTTCTTTGGTTGCAGGTTACTTGCTACGAAGATGTTGTCCAAAGGTGCATTCATCTAAGTGGTGAAGTACAAACAGTGTTTTGAAATGGCTGCTCAGGTTAGCTTGGCCACTTAGAAGTGCATCCCTCTTCCCCTTATGATCCTACCCTCAGTTCTTGCTTCGCTTCATCCCTACCAAATGCTTCCTGTATGCAAAAGCTACATACGCAGACACCCGTTTTCCGCACTCGCATTGCCATCAAGTCCACAAACTAGCATAACACAATTAAATGTCATAGCAGAGATATCGCAGAAGCGACAAGCTGTGCTCCTTTTGCAAGCATTCCTGCTATAGTCTGTAACAGAGAAATCTCAGACTGATGCGCTATGCTCGTCTAAAAGCATTCTTGTTGACATAAGTATGCATACATTTCTGTGTGTTCAATGAGAGTATTCCATGCTTCCGCCATCCTAACTAACTTGAGTCTTCCCCGAACCTGTTTCCTACTATACCATCCTATCTCCCATTCCCTCCATCTTTGCTCTTCCATGTTGACAGGGCGACACTTGAGTAGCCATTGATGGATGTTGTTGGTACTTTTGCCAATCCGGTGTCTCGTATTCTTTGTCGACGTCTTTCGGGCAGGCCCTCTAGCCGTCAACAAAGAGGGGCCATTGAAACACCGTGAAAATTGCGAGTCGACCTCAGGCAAAGATTCGTGATTTAGGCAAGAGCACATGTCAGAATTCCAGAAGGGAGAACAAGGCAGAGCAAGAAAAAGAGGCGCATAGCACCAAGTCTTTGATTTCCTTTGCATATTTCCAACCTTACTATGTTTTCTCTCTTACGCTATATCACGCGACGTAGCGTAATGATGCTTAGCGTGATTCTGTTTAACATAGTTCGGCATCAGAAGGCGACTTACTTCAACATGTGGAGAAGTGTAAGCAGCGTAATATGCGACTTCTCGTTTATTTGGCTAAGTCTTTTGACCAAGGCCGAGTTTACGCTCTGTTACGCACAGTAGCGTAATGAGCTTCGAAAAAGTCAAAGAAAGTCCAGAAGAAGCGCAACAGATCAACTTTTTTTTCCTTTTCTTGCGGATAGCTCATCTTACGCTCATTACGCAACGCAGCGTATCTCAGCTTAATGTGTCGCCAAGCTAATCATCATTTACGCTCCACTATGCTCGATGGCGTAAACGAGCGTAAAACAGTTTGAATCCATTGTTTTCATGCTTTGTTATGCTCTTGCACGCGACATAACGTGAATGAGCGTAATGTAGCCTAAAGTCAACTGAGACATGCCTGACGCACATCTGTTATTCACACACACAGTACGCAAATGAGCGTATTGTGCGTAATCATAAAGTTCAACACAAAGCTAGTTAGGTCAACGGTATTTCGAAAGGTTTGAAACACATGTCATCACAGCCATCCCTTCTCCACATATTGTCAAACCTATAAATGTCCCAGTTGATGAAGAAAAACAGGGGCAGCAAGGCAATACAGAGATAACATTGAGACAGAGAGAGCAGCACTTTGGCAACTTTTGACAGCATCACCTTCTAACAGAGACAAGAGACATTTCGCTTGAGCATTGGTAGCAGGAGCGATTACACCTTTGGCGAAGACACAACTTTCTCCATTGGTGATCGTCGGCAGTGTCGAGCAAAGACTACCTAAGGAAAAAGGAGCAGATCAGAGATCGAGAGATCATCTAGTGTGGTTTGCGAGTTCTTTTGGTCAGAATCAGTTGATCAATTGATGTCAGAAATTGACCTTCCTTGCATCCCATCTCTGGCCTACGAGGTAGATCAGATTCCATTCTGTATTTCTGCTTAGACAATTTTCCTTGTTATTTTGTGCCTGCTTCGCACAAGCCAATCGGGGTCTTCCCAGTCTAACGTGACATACAAAATATTCATTTTTTTTAGTCAAAGCCATAGATCTTGAAATCACGCATTTCTCTTGCATCTGATTCTCTTTATCGTGTTAGTGTTATCATCGCTATAATTCATCTGCATCGTTTTTCTATCATTTTGCGACCCGTTGAATCAGATCGTTACATGCGACATCCATAATCTCCATCGGTTTACTGATTAGTAAGTCCCTATCTGATCGACAAGACCGTTCAAGGCGCCGCGGATTCGTTTTTCCAGCATAGCCCTCACACGGATCCGTGGTCAAAACTGTGTACACAGAATTTTGTTTGGTATTTTCCAGCTGTCAACATTTTCCGTCGTAATAGTAGTGGCATCAATCTATGATATTCTACTAGATAGTATTATGGGTCTGAAAAGCTACATTACTAGTTGATATTGGATGTTGGATGAAATATCCACACAAATCTAGTCATTTGTATGGATATTATTGGTGTGATGGTGGCATAGCCCATAGTTGAGGCTATTACCATTACTGATAATAGTGTTCCTATATTTGCGGCAAAGCTCCACTAAGATAGTAGATTGGTTAGATGTTCTATTGGTAGTTACCCTAGGGATAAGGTAACCTTTTGGGAATCTAGTCTAGCTTAGAGTGATGAGTATTTGTTCTTGGCTTACCATACATATCTTAAGCTCATGTAACCATTATTGGGATTACCAAGTGAGTTTACTATTGAGTGAACCAAGTGAAACCACTACTAGGTTACCAAATGATTATACTTAAATACTCAAAACCAGTTGTACTCATTTTACTTTACTAATAAACTAGGAACGTAAACTACTTAGAAATGTAACCGATTAAACTAAGAAAATACTAAGAATTATGCTAAGTAAAATAGTAAGGCTAAGTAGATGCTTCAATGATGAAAAGTAATCTCAATCTTTATTTTTGTCATAAACTATGTTCAAGTACACTTCATCTGAATATAGATGCTAGACAACTACTCAACATCACTCTATGAGCATTCACTCTATCGCTAAGCTATGAAAATAAACTACAAGAGATTTGGTAGGGGTGGAACGAAATTATTGTTTTGACTGTGTACCAAAGTATCATATTTAGAGGCAAGCATGTGTTCACAATATTAGGTATTCGACATCATAGCTTGTTCCCCGATATAGGGTACATGATATCGTGGCTCCTATATCATATACCTGATATCATAGTCAGTGAATAATACGATTAATGAGTGGCATGTACCTCTACACACAACCATACGAATCACAATCGTTCATGCATGAGTCAATTGAATTATGTAAATGGGACTAGTTGTGGTGTCTACATTATTAAGAATTGATTGTAGGACACTATCTTCCCACATGGACTAGTGGTAGCTTTGTCATGTATGGTTTAGTCCAAAGTGAGACATATGATAATTGATGTTGTTGTGGCCTTATGTTAATCTTGACAGTAATGGAAAAATTAATTCTTTAATCTAACTAATAATAAGAAGGTAAATTTAAACTAGCCTAGACCAATGAGCATCTAGTCTTGGCTTACCGTACACGTCTTAGGCTCATGTAATCATTACAAGGTTACCAAGCATTATGCTATTGGGTGAACCAAGCTATAACACTACTAGGATTATTGAACAATTATACTTAAATGCTCAAAACCAGTTATACTCATTCTACTTTACTAATGAACAAAAAAGTAAAGGACTTGGAAACATAAATTATTAAACTAATAAAATAGTAATAACTATGCTAAGTAAAACAACAAAACTAAGTGGATGCTGCAATGATGAAAAAAATGTTTATTTTTATTTTTGAACATGAACTATGCTCAAGTACACTTCACTTGAATAAAGATTCTATAAAACTACTCAGCACCACACTCCAGGCATTCACTCTCTCACTAAAACTATTAAACAAAACTACAAGAATCTACCTAAGAATGGAATGAAAGTTCTTTTGATTCATATGCCAAAGTGTTGTATTTATAGGCTGTAGACATCCCCTGATATTGGATCTATGATGACATAGCTTGTTCTTCAATATTGAATATATGACATTGTAGATATGATATCATAGTTATGATATCATTGGTGTAAAAAAATTAATTTTCTTCCAAACAAATGCAATATAGTATTAGTGATATCACATCAATGACATCTCAACTGACTAATGATTCATCATACCCCCATGACTGACTAAAAACTTGTCTAGAGTGAACAAAAGAAGGAACAAGTTCCTTACAATATATTTGAAAGGTATGGGATTATTAACTAACTTTAACTACTAATTGACTCTAAGTTCTGTAGTGGTTTGTACAAAAATTATGTAGTTACTTGATAAAACAAAAATAAAATTTAAGATGCCTTGATGTAGTTCATATTTTAGGTAGTGGTGGCTCTTCCATCATCTTCTTCCCTTTGTTGTTAGGCTTATGGAATTGATATTTGTTCAAGATCACCTAAAGTTCTTTTCTCTTCTGTCCTTGTCTTCTTTTTCTATATGTCCTTTCTATTGAGTATGGCACAAAGACTTCTTCAAGTTTCACTATAGCATTGGCCTAGTTGCTCTACTAGAATTGGTAGGTTTCTCCAAAGTTCCATTCACCACTATTGATTAGTGTGGTTCACAATGAAGATGCTTAGAGTTGTGTTTTCATTGCTTATAGAGAAAATTCTATAAAGGGACCAAAATTTAGTTCCACAATGATCATGAACATGATTGATCTTCTTGGATGGCCTTGAGGTAATCTAGTGACAACGTGAGTCACTATCCTTATTTAGGTGCTTGTGAAATTTCTACCTCTTCTTAGGCTAAGTGCTCTATAGTGGGATTTTCTTAATGAATGTTGTATGATTGAGCCTCATGTGACATCTGAAAATGTCGATGGTTGGAACACCGAGAGGTTATCAGGTGTATAGCCTAACCTCGGATCTGTGCAAGGGCTGTACTGGAGAAAATGGAAAAGGGGTGCCTTGAATAGTTTGGTCAATTAGTTAGGGACTTACGTGGTGTACAATAACTGTATGCAAACAGTAATTTTAAAATGTAACACGCTGAGGTTAAAATGGAAGAAAACGTGGGATGCATAACAATAGAAATGCATCAAAGTATGTAACCAAGATAATAAGCATGAATAAGTACACAAAGATGAAATATATATGTTATAGAAAAAATAAAATGGGAGTTTAGGTGAGGGAATGCACCACCCCAAAATGAGGGGATCTGATCTTTGTTTAGATGATGAATGTATACAACTGGTATGTAGTACTAGACAGGCATAACTGGCAATGGAATGATATAGTCACAGCTCCTGGATTGCTACTGATAGGATGCTAACAGGAACTAATGAGCTGATGCTAGCTAGGCTAAGAGCTGCTATGCTAGGTTAAAGGGAGATCTGGGAAGTCCCACTACTAGGACTTGTTGTTTGCCAACCTTCTATTCACCAATCTCTTCATTAAAGCTTACTGCCAAAAGCCAACCATCAAAAGCCAATCTCCTGAAGCCAACCCCCAGAATGTTATTTGCTATGGTATTTATAGAGCCAAGAGTAGGAGAGAGATGTGGCTTGGATATCACATGTCCTAGATCCCACAGGGCAGCAACATGGATGTACTACACTGACATGTGGTGCCATGCTGATGTGCTACGCTAAATGGAACGAGGCTAGAAGTGAAACCTACTGAGCTATGACCATATCATTCGGACTGCATGTACCCAAAGGACTAACATATTTTTATAAAAAATGCTCACATCAAATGCAAAGTGGAGCCTATGCTCCAGGACTACATCTTCCCTCCTATTGTGAGTAAGGTCAAGTGTAGGGACAACTTTAGGAATCAATATGGGGTGCAAAAACAAAACAAACTGCTAATCTTTTCTGTCAAGGAGATGTTGGAGCAAAAATGACCACCGCCAACGAGTTCTGAAACTACTAGAGATGTCCTGAGGCTTCTTTGTAAGTGTTATGCTATCTACGTTGTCCAGCGTAGAAGCGTAGCATGAACACTTTCTTGCTACACTGTGCTACGCTAGGTAGTATAGCACAATGTAACACCCCTTTTTTGTCCTAAATTTTTCCAAGAAAAAAATTCAAAATACCATTCCAAGACCCAACAGTGCAAGAAACTTCATCAATTGGCAATCATATTTTTCATGTTGAAAAGGCCTAAGACCTCCTGATTTCATCCTTGGGACACTTTTAACATTGATGTCTCTGCTATGCTATGCTACGCTGTGCAGCGTGGCATCTAGTCTTACATGAATTTAAGCTTAATTCGCAATGCTTTGTCAAGAGACTTTGATCATACTCTAAAGGCAGAGTGCGATGGGCAGTCATGGAGGTTGAAGCATGGCTAAATGTAGTTCTTTTGTCAAAGAAATGTAAGAGAAGACTTTCTTAGTGCTAGCATCCTGTTACGCTATGCAACATAGCACAACATAGCACCTAGATTGGTGTCGCTTTTGCAAAGTTTACCTATGTCACATCGATCACACTTCCAGGATAGAGAAAGGCAGGCACCCTTAAGGATCAAAGAATGATCAAGTGCATTTTCTTTATCAACACAACTTCAAGGAAGATTATGTTATGGTTGATACTCTACTACGTTGTGCTACACTATGCAGCATAGCGCTCAAAATGGGATGAATTTTGTGACATTTGCCATATTTCTTTCATGTTACGTTGATCATATTACAAGGATGAAGCAAGGTAGGTATCCTTGAGGACTGAATCATTGCCAACTACATCTTTTTTTCCTGATTTGATACTTGAGAAAGTTTTAACTCCACATGGCTTGCTACACTATGCAGCGTAGCAGGTTCCATAGTTAGAAACTTGCTAAACTGTTTAGTCTATCCTCAGTGCCTCTTTTGTGCAAACTGGCCTCATGACTAGGTGTTGCATTGATTTTGTTGCAAAGGGTGGTAAGCAGGCCCAAAAGTGGCTTCATAGACATTAGGACTTTTAGGGTGCTATGTTGCCTGCACAGTCCAGCATGACACCACACTTGTAGAGATCCTTGCCCAAATTTTGGGACTGTGCTAAATCATGAGAGTCCAAAAATTGATGGTGTTTCAATGGCCCCTCCTTGTTGACATCTAGAGGATCTACCCAAGAGACACTAGCAAAGAAAACCAAACACCATGCTAAATGTGACACCCACACCATTCGTTAGTGCCTATTTAGATAATGCTTTGCTATTCTTAGGAGCGCTAGGAGATCTAAGCATGATAGAAAAAAGGGACAAGTTTAAGGAAATTAGGCTAGGGAAAAGGAAAGGTGCAAGATGCATTATCATAAGAGTCATTGCCATAGTGCAATCCCTCATCAAAATGCTTCTAAGGGATTTGATGCACATGAGTGGTTTCTCCCTTTGGATTTCGACCTCTCATTGGAGTGTTTAGAGGTGGTCGATCCAAATCTAAGATGATTGCAAAGAAACTGTGCCATTTGTCTTGGGAACTTGGCTATATCACCATTTTTCNGAAGCTGTGTACGCGGAATCTCGGTCGGTATTTCCAGCTGCCNTATTTTTTTAGGAAAATCGCAAACCCATTTTCATTTGAAGGCAACTGTGTCATCGCTGTAGGACAAGTGTTTCCTCCCTGGCATGAGTTTGTGTTACATCCATGTGGGGCTTTGACTAGCCTATAAAGGCTTCCCATAGGACAAGCTGCATTATGTCCATCATGGGCTTGGCAGTTGAGCATGAGAAAGGGTTTCACACACATTGGAAAAGCTTGGGAGGAAGATGTCAAAAATTGTAAGTATAAGGAAGGGAGGTTAGGTTGGTTGAAGGGACAGTAGGGTATGACCTCTCAAGTAGCTAGGCTGGTCAGAGCGGGTACTTTGGAACGATGTAGTGCCTTGTCCCAATGGTGAAATGCATTCTTGAATAATCGCATCTTGGCTTTTATCCTATAGAAACAATAAAGAGAAAACCGGAAAAATAACCAACATGTGAGGTGAGGGCAAAGTCATGTTTTCTCAGGACCTTGTTGAGGCAGCAAGTGCTATGTTTGACATGTGTGATGTCTGAAGTAGGAAGGCTAGTACTGGCTTCGAGGGTGGCCAGCCAAAAAACTTTAATGACCATACTAGAAATGAGAACTTAAGAGGCTAAGAGCAATGGTAATGTAGGTGCTCAAGAATCCTTGCCAAAGGCAAGAGTCACGAAATTCAACTACAAAGTGAGAAGCCTAATAGCTAAATGCCTTTTTGGACTTCAACAATGGTGAGGGCTAGAGGGTGCCAGGACTATGACTATGCCACAGTTCTTTTGGGACTCTAGTAGGGAGTGCTAGTGATGGAAGCTATGACCAAACTAATTGGTGATGGTGGTAATAGCTCCAGAAGGTTAGCAAGATTCCATAAGGCATCTTTGGAAGATAACCAAGATGCTAGGGATGGTGACACTGCATGTGTTCTAGAGGGTTTTTTCTTGACAATGTGAACTTCATTTTGGAACTACAACATCCCACCCCATATTGCCTAGGAAGCTGGAAGATATGCACACTTGCTTGTTCACAAGGTCACATGTGTGAGCTAGGAGGTGTTGCACTATGAACCTAGTTTTAGGTCTTGGTAAACCGTCAGATGTGCTAGTTTAAAGTCCTTGCAAACCATGGTCCTAATTTAAGGTCTAGGTATACTGAGCTATGCTAGTTTAAGATCCCAATAGACCATTGTGCTAGTTTAACATCATAGCAGATGGAGGATGACCAATTTAAGGTCATAGCGGACCATGCTATGGGTGCTAGTATTACATCATGGCCCAAGAACAATCTATGGGTGTCAATTTTGTGTCATGCCCCAAAGACATGCCGTGCTAGTTTAACATCATAGTAGATGTTCTGTGCTAGTTTTACATCATAGTGGACAATGGAGCTTACCTTGCTTTATATTTGGCATGATGTTGCATGTTAGGCATAGTATGGTTTTAGGTACAAATGGTTGACAAGATTTGGGAATTCGTTGCCATCTACGTCAGCTAGCTTGAATGCCCCATTCTTATATGCTTTTGTAACTACAAAGGGGCCTTCCTAGTTGGCTGAGAATTTGCTCATAGGTTCACAAATGGCCTTGAGGACTAAGTCCCCTTTCTTGATCATTCATTGGTGCAAATTGCAGTCATGTTTCTGCCATTTCTTTTCTTGGTACCACTCGATGCGGTTAAGTGTTTAGGTGCACTCCTTCTCTATAGAGTTAAGGTTAATGATCCTTGACTCATTGTTTTGAGCCTCATCCATGATGTTTAAAAGGATCATTCGAAGCAAAGAGACCTACAATTCAAGAGGTAGCACTGTCCCAAATTCATATACAAGACTATACGGGGTCTTACTTGTAGCGATCCTACATGTTGTGTAATAAGCCCAAAGCATGTAGAGGATTTTCTTGTGCCATCGCCTCTTGCTACTGCTAAGCATTCTTTTCAAAAGGTTGATGATGACTTTATTAGTAGCCTCTACTTGGCCATTTTCCTAGGGGTAATATGGCAATGAGAAAGAATGTTTGATACCAAGAATTTCGCAAAAGGCTTTGGTTTGTGCACTACTGAATTATGGCCCATTGTTGATAACAATAGTCATGGGAAGGCCAAACCATGTAACTATATTTGAAACACCACAAAAAATTTTGGCTAACACTTGTAGACAGAAATTAAGCTAAGTCATGTTGGTCCTCAGCATGACCAAGCTTGAAAGCCTCAAAAATAGCATCAAACAAAGTCAAAGAAAGTAAGTAAAAGTTCCCTGGGACCCACAGAAGACTACGATGACATCTGGCATCAAACTTGGCAAATCTTAAGCTCAAAATACTTGGTTTTCACTAATTATGCATCCTGTACGCTGGCCTACACATTCCCAGCGTAAGGCCCAGCGTACAGCAACTTTCGGGGCTCAAAAACTCATCAAAACATGCCAGAATCGAGCATCCAGACCCCCCAAAACCTTTCCCAAGGTTCCCAGTAGCTCTTGGATACTCAAAAATCAAATTTTGGGCTCCAAATGATGGTCTTTCATTCCTCTACGCCCAGCGTATACAGTGTACGTTCACAGCGTATACAGTGTACGTCCCCAGCGTATACAGTGTACGTTCACAGTGTATACAGTGTACGTTCAGCATTCATAGCATATACGTCCAGCGTATACGCCCTAGCATATACAGTGTACATTCAGCATTCACAGCGTATACGTCCAACGTATATGCCCCAGCGTATACAGTGTACGTTCAGCATTCACAGCGTATACGTCCAGCGTATACACCCAGCGTATACGTCGGCAGATGTAACATGTTGTACACTTGTAAATTTTACGCTTTCGCACCTGGTCAACGCGTCACGTGTCACCCTAAACCGGTATAAAACCCCGATTTTTCCATTTCCGCCTAATGTTTTGCAAAATCCCGGAGCATACCAGAGAACATTTACGCTGCACAAAAGAGCAGAAAACCTTCTTACCCTGAGAAGTCCTGCATGCTGGGGATCCAGTCTCTTACGCTCCGCCCGCTCTGCAAACCGTCCGAGTCACCTGTGTGTACGCTGGGACTTTTCAGCTGCCTTGTGTTCCCACAACTGCGTTAAACCAGTGCACTGTACTCTAACTCTATAATTCCATCGTTTCATTCACTGCAAGTTCTTTTACAGTTTTACGTCAATTTGGCCCATGCCTCGCTCACGCTTCATTTGCATCTGTTTACGTTTTACGCTGTTTTTGCTTGATTTACGCCTGTACACTGTTTACGCATAACCCAGCATATTAGCATTTGCGTACGCACAGGGAAATCCTTGTCTGATCCGCTTGCGGACCACCCAAGGTACTCTGCCTTCGCTGCATTCCAGCACGCCCTCAGGCATAGGCAGGGTCTTCTGTACACGTCCTGCGATCCCGCGGCCTCTATTTTTTTCCTTCCAGCCGGAGATCGACGATTTCAGGTGGTACAGAAATTGGCGCTAGAACGAGGGCCTCCTAAAAACCTTACCTGCAAACTTTCCAGCGTCTACGCTGCCCTGTTTAAAACTCACCATCTGCAAGTCTTCCAGCGTCTACGCTGAACCATACGCTAACTTTGTTTACAAATTCCCAGCATCTACGCTGCTACAATATTCTTACGCTTGCTACAGTGTTCTTACGCTTGCTACAGTGTTTTTACGCTACTACAGTGTTCGGGCGTATACGCTGCTACAGTGTCCGTGCGTATACGCTGCTATAGTGTCCAGGCGTATACGCTGCTACAGTGCTCGGGCGTATACGCTGCTACAGTGTTTCAGCATATGCTACAGTGCCACTACAGTGTTTTTCCAACAAAAACACCCAAGACGGGCCCGTTTCAAAGCCGAATTCGCTGCGATTCGCACCTACTTCAAACCAGTCTAAGTCCTAACAACCACCAACATCGATTACCTTGTCCAAGCACACATTACCATGGAATCATCCCAAAACTCCAACGCACGTGCCCTCATATT
>MNCI01008727.1:8451-21909 GCA_015680685.1 Gnetum montanum
CACCGTCGCGTAACGAGCGTAAAGACAAGTTATCCACGCGCCATGAGAAAAAGTGCCGAACTGTTGCGCTTCTCTAGCCTTTGACTATTTTGGAGCTTATTACGCTCATTATGCTGCCGTGCGTAATAGAGCATAAACTTGTCCTTGAACAAAAGACTTAGCAAAATACACAAGAAATCACATATCATGCTGCTTAAGCTTCTCCCTATGCTGAAGCAACTACCCTTCTGATGTCGGGCTATGTCGAAACACTATCACGCTAAGCGTCATTACGCTATGTTGCGTGATATAACGTAAACAAAAAAAGCATAGAAAGATTAGAAATCTGCACAGGAAGTTGCAGACTTGATGTTATGTGCCTCTTGACATTGCTCTGTCTTATTCTCCCCCTCTGGAATGCTGAGATGCGCCCTTGCCTAAATTGTGAATCTTTGCTGGAGGCCAACTCGCGATTTTTAACGGTGTTTCAATGGCCCCTCTTTGTGGACGGTTGGAGGGCTTACCCGAAAGACGTCGAGAAAGAATACGAAACACCGGATCGGTAGAAGTAAGAACAACGTGAATCCATTGCTACTCAAGGAATGCCCTGTCACCATGGAAGAGCAAAGCCGGAAGGTATGGGTGATAGAGGGATATGACTGGAAATAGGTTCGGGGAAGATGCAAAGTGAGTTATGATGATAGGGGCATGGAATACGCTCGTACGCATAGAAATGTACACTTATTCATGTCAACAGGAATGCTTTCAGACGAGCGTAGCGCGTCAATCTGAGATTTCTCTGTTACAAATTGTAGCAGGAATGCGTGCAAAAGGAGTGTTGCGCATCACCTTCTGTGATGTCTTTGCTAGTGTGAGTGCGGAAAATGAATACTTGCGTATGTAGGTTTTGCGTATGGGAACCGGGTGGTGGGGATGAAGGAAACAAGAGTTAAGGGTAGGATTGTGCGAGGTATAGGCATGCAGAGCTAAGTGGTCGGGCAAACCTGAGCAGCCATTTCAACACGCTGTTGTACTTCACCGCTCAGATGGATGCACCTTTGGACGACATTCTCCAAGGCAAGTAACCTGCAACCACAAAAGAAAACAGAGGACACCATTGCTCATGCACAAGAGGCAAGGTTCTTGAAACAAGAACCATTTGATGTGAGATAGAGCGAATGGGCTGTAAAGACAGAGCCGGAGCATGCGGGCAGAGCTGCCAATCCTGACGATTGGCTCTGCATATCTTTGCCAAAAGGCATCAGACACAGCGCAGCGAACTAGCTGTATGAGGAACCGGCCAGATGAATCTGCGAAGCCGGCGTCCGATAGCGATGATTGGCGGAGAGTCCCAAGGCCGTTGCCGATGAGGATTTAATCGGGACTCCGACTGGTGAGGCTAAACTCTCAGAGGTGTCACCACTGCGGCGGGCACGGTGGCGGCATCTCCGAGGGATCAGTAAGATGCCTCTTAGCTTATCCGAGGAATCTGTAGGATGCTGGTGGGGTGGCGACATTGGGACTATCTCAGAATCCCACCCCGTTGGCTGCACAGGTGTACCGAGATTATCACGCTCGCTTGATTTACATGGTAGCAGTCTTTGAGTTCCAGTTTTAAGTCCTGGTAGACTGCTGTTGCTGGTTTTATGTCTCAGTAGACCATGGTCCCAGTTTAAAGTCCGGGCAGATCGGGAAGTGCTAGTTTTATGTCGTAGCGGACGGTGGTATGTCTGATTTATGGTCTCAGCAGACCGTGCTGTGGATGCCAGTTTCACGTCATGGCCTAGGGACAGATCTGTGCTAGTTTCATGTCTCAGCAGAAGGCTACGTACCTACGCCAGTTTAGCGTCGTGGCGGACGCGTGCGAAAGATGCCAGTTTTTCATCTTGGCGGACTTGTACAACATTACTAGTTTTACGTCGTAGCGGACGGTTACCACTTGCCAGTTTAGCGTCGTGGCGGACGCGTGCAAGGCATGCCAGTTTTAAGTCGTAGCGGACAGTCAGTGCCAGTTTAACGTCGTAGCAGACGTCTAATGCCAGTTTTACGTCGTAGCGGACTAGTACTGCCATACCTGTTGTCGACACCATAGTGCTGCTAGATGAAATACCGCTTCAAGTATACATGATTTATAGGGTTCGCTAATTCGTTGCTGTTGACGTATGCTAATTTGAATGCTCCGTTACTGTACACGTCGATCACCAAGAAAGGGCCTTCCCAATTTGCTAAGAATTTGCCTGCCGAATCACGCACGGCTCTGAGGACTAGATCTCCTTTCTTGATCGGACGCTGCTGAAGGTTGTGATGATGCTTCTGTCTCTGTTTATCTTGATATTTCTCAATCGTATCAAGAGCCTGTATCCGCTTCTCTTCTACTGAATCCAAATCCATTATCCGAGCCTCGGTGTGTTGAGCCTCATTTATAATGGTGGAGAGGACCATTCTCAGAGAAGGAATTTGCAATTCGAGAGGTAGCACTGCTTCAGATCCGTAAACCAGGCTATAGGGCGTACTACCTGTAGCTGTCCTACATGTAGTACGGTATGCCCATAGCACATAGAGGATTTTATCATGCCACCGTCTCTTGTTACTGTCGAGCATTTTTTTGAACAGATTGATGACTATCTTGTTTGATGCTTCAGCTTGACCATTCGCCTGCGGGTAATAGGGGGAAGAAAAAGACTGTCTAATGCCTAGGTTATCACAAAAGGATTTGGTTTATGCGCTACTAAACTGTGGCCCATTGTCGGTCACAATAGTCATCGGGAGACCAAATCTGGTTACTATGTTGTCCAAGATAAAATGGCAGACCTGCTGGGATGTGATTTTCCATAGGGGGACAGCTTCCACCCACTTCGTAAAATACTCAGTAGCGGTAAGAATGAAGCTATGCCCTGCAGAAGACTTCGGCGTGATGGGACCTACGATGTCTAGTCCCCATCGCTGAAATGGCCATGTTATCTGCGTTGTATGCAATTCTGTGGGTGACACGTGGATGAGGTTTGCATGACGCTGACATGTGTCGCAAGTTTTAACCTTTGTGAGGCAGTCTTTTTCCATGAGTGGCCAGTAGTATCCTAAGCGACGGATCTTTAGGGCCATAGCCCGTGGTGCTACGTGGCCACTGCACAATCCCTCGTGAACTTCGTCGACTATGTGTTGCGCTTGGTCTTTGTCAATGTAGGTAAGCAACATGCCATCAAAGGAGCGTCTACAGAGAGTGCTGTCTCCGATGATGATGTATTGCCTAGCCCTCTTACAGATTGCGTCTTTCTATGCGCGTGTTAATGCAGACGGTAACTCACCCTGTAAAAGATAAGTTTTGATATTATCGTACCATTCAGGCCTTCTCTCTTCGATCAGAGCGAAGATTTGTGCCGCCTGCATGATAGGATCTGCGTAGTCTGTAATTAATGCAGGGCAGGTGTTGAACAAGTGTGAAGGCACGTGTAAAGCTAGGGTGGCCAGTGCATCGGCCAGCGTGTTGTCAGTTCGTGGGACATGTTGGGCGTCAAAGGTCGTAAATCGTCTCAGAAGATCTTTAGCCTGATCGCAGTAGGGCTGCAAATGTACAGCCTTGCAGACATAGACTCTGGTGATTTGATTTATGACAAACATCGAATCGCCCCTAATCGCCAGGTGTTGAACATCTAGTTCACCAGCAATTAGTAATCCCCTGAGGAGCCCCTCGTACTCTGCTACATTGTTCATACAAGAGAAGGTCAAGCGATAAGTGTGTAGACGCACATCCTCAGGCGATAGAGTAAGAACAGTGGCAGCACTGCCGCCTCTAGCGGTGGAAGCTCCATCGAAATATAATGTTGCTTCGAGGCCTGTTGTGACAGGGCTTAAGCTATGTACATGCTCGTCCGGGAACTTTGGCTCTATGGTTGCATGATTATTAATCGGCGAAGTTATTAACTGGTCAGCTATCGCTTGGCCTTTCGTGGATGATTGACCAATATAGTGCAGATCGAATTCTTCCATGATGGCCTTACAGCGAGCTATTTTACTACTCTCATATAAGCTATGCGTAATGGCTCTAAGGATGTTGTTTTTACAGATGACATTAACTTGACTACGAAAAAGATAATGCCTACATTTCTTAAGCGTAAAAACTAATGCTAAGCAATTACACTCAACGTCGTTTTATCTCATTTCGTACGCACATAGAGCGTGACTCAAGTAGTAGATGGGCACTTCCGACCCATCATCCCTTTTTTGACAAAGCAATGCTGCTATTGCTACGTCCGAAGAAGCGAGATAAATGTAAAAAGGCAAATCCCTTTGCGGCGGGAAAACCATCGGCAAATGTTGCAGTTCTTGTTTTAAACTATCAAACGCACGTTGGCAATCGTCGGTCCATTTGAAATTAACCCCCTTTTTCAACAAGTGTTGCATAGGGTGTAATTTGTCGGTTAACCTCGAAATAAAATGGCGTATAAAATGTAAGCGTCCCTGCAACCTGCGTAATTTCTTGAGGTCTGTGGGAGGTGTTAACCCGACAATGGCTTTGACCTTATCAGGGTCAACTCGTATGCCAGTTTCCGATACCACAAACCCCAGCATGCGTCCGGTTTTAACTCCGAATACGCACTTCTTTGGGTTAAGCCGGAGCTCGTATGTGGAACATCTTTTAAGGACTAACTCCAGGTCCTCTGAATGATCTTCCGACTTCAAATATTTGACAGCTATGTCATCTACATAATCATTCAGTCTCTCTAAGAGATAGTTGCTAAAGATGTATTTCATGGCCCGTTGGTACGTTACTCCAGCGTTCTTCAGACCAAAAGGCATCATGGTGTAGCAAAAGGTGCCCCAGGGTGTCATGAACGTCGTGGTCAGTTGTTGTTCTGGGTTAATGCGAATCTGGTTGTAGCCTGAAAAGCCATCCATGAAGGACAGAAGCGCATGCCCAGCTGTTGTATCCACTAGCTGGTCGATACTCAGCAACGGGAAGTTATCCTTGATCGTGGCCTTGTTCAAATCCCGGAAGTCTATGCATATGCGTATACTCCCGGTCTTCTTCGGCACGACCACAATGTTAGATACCCAGTCTGAGTAATCGACCGTGCGGATGAAACCAGCCTGGTATAGCTTGGTGATCTCATCGTGCACCGCTAGCGCGATCTCTTGTTTGATTTTGCGTGCCTTTTGCCTAACCGCTTTAATCTGTGGGTCTAGGATAATGTTATGCTGGATTAACCTAGGATCTAACCCAGGCATATCCTCGTATGACCATGCAAAGATAGTAATGTTGTCTTGCAGGACCCGTTTTATAGCATTGTGCATTTTTTCGTCTAACAAAGAATTGACTTTGAGCATTTTAGTCTCACCCTTGTGCGTAACGATAGGGACCTCACCGAGGGGGTCCTCGGTTATGTCTCCAGCCTCCAGGTCTACCGTGCGCGTTGACTGTTCTGGACATTCTGGGGACATCTCCGATGCAGCTATGGTTGCGCTTTCTAAAGGGAGGTTAATGTCTACTAGCGTGGAGTCAAATTGTCTAATTAACTTCCCGTATGGGCCTGTCAAAGTTAAGGGTGCTGAAACTCTGGCGTCCATTCTCCGTCTGTCCTGCAAAATCGGCAAGTGCGTAAATGGTTAGGAGACAAGTGACGTGATGTCGCCGAACGTGGAAGGCTAACTGAATTTTGAATATTATAGACAAGCTGTAATCAATGTAACCCAATTACAAGGTGATAAGATGTGGTAGTTTAACATCATTTCGGACAGCGGTGCGTGCGACATCAACCGCATTAATATTTGGATTTTCGGATTCCGTTTCAGGAAAGTCTCGCTTAAATCTGATACTAAGTCGGTGATTCTTGCATATAAATAGGTGGTTTTCTGGTTAGAACGGGCTGTTGGTTACTGTGCGTTCAAATTCGCAAGTATTTTTCTAGCAATAGCAAGGAGAGCAGAAGATTTGAAGGTGCAAAGCTGTGCGAGTGGCAAAGCTGTTATCATGGCGCCTAAGACGAAGAAGAAGAACATTAAATTGGCTAAAATAGACGAGGTACAAGAGAACTTGGTGCATGCTTAATAGGCCATGGTCAAAGTGCGTAACTCGACACCTTTGAACCGGTAGGTCACTCTTTGCATGCTCGTGCTATTTCGGCGTTTGTGCTATAGAGCGTTCTTCGTGTAAATGAGGGTTTCGGGTTATGGACCTTGCGTTTCAGCGAGGGTTTGGGCATGGTTGCGTTTATCGCCGTTGTCCGAGACAGACCTTGCACTGTCACAAGGGTTTGGGCGATTTCCTCATAGAGGGCTAAGCAAGATTTGTAATGTTTCTGTATTAATGATGTAACTGTGAATTTAGGCGTTGAGTTATGTAGCGTGTTTTCTGTACAATGTCATGCTAAAGCCTATTCTGATCATGTTAGACCTCATTGGGGTTTTGCACTGGGTGAACCCCATCGTCCCCAATGTCCCTCCTCCACACACACGAGTGCAGGGAAGGCCATCTGGTTCCGGAAGGGGGCGCTGAAGTTTCTGCAGTTTTTACTGCGCAACTTCAGCATCATTGTCTGGTCTAATGTGACTGGTGATGTTGCCGGTGCCATTTTGGAGCACCTGTTGGCGGGGTCTGCGTAGGGGATTTTGGCTTACTTGACAGACGGGGCCATCGACACGGGCCATCCTGAGGACCAAGCGCTCAACACCCGAGGTCTGAGGAGTTTACACTGGATCTAGGGCATGGCCCATTTCAGTTGTTATCATGCATATAACATGTTGTTCGTGGCTCGCCATGTGTCGACGTACTTCCAGAATCCACAAGGCACGGTGTACTACGCGGGCGGGTAAGCAAATTTGGCTAACTGTATTGTCTTTATTATTGTTATAATGTCTGTTATTGATGTGAAGTGTAAGAGAAGTCTATGTGCAAAGTGTAAGTTAAGCCTACGCTGTATAGTATAGGTTTTTTATACATGACAACAGGTTAATTGGCGATGGCGATACGTTGGCCTGGGCCGAAACGACAATAATGGCATTTACCGCGACCAACAACGTGCGTGCCGGTGTTATCGGGAAAATTGGCCATGAGATGCGTGAGTATCACACCCGCTACGAGCACCCTTTTAAGACTTGTCAGGAACTTAGGTGGCTGCACGATGACTGGACCTCAGATCCGTCCCTTACGGTGGAGGATGTAGAGAGGGACCTGCCACCATTCCCTTTGCCCTTCGGACCTGGTAAGGCCGCTGCTTGTTCTAGTGTTATGCGTGTAGTTCTGAGTCATGGACATTATGTAATAGTGTTTCTATTTGACTTGCATTTTATGCCTTTCAGTCAGGGAATCCCGGGAGATTACCCTTACGATTTCCGGCCGCGAGGCGAGGGATGTTCTCTTTCGCTACGGCGATATTAAGGAGGCACAGCGTTGGCTCGGCCACTCGGTGGCCCCAGTCGCAGTGACCACCAGAATTCAGGCCGCAGAGCTAATGCACCTGTTTTTGGCTGCTACCCCTGATGTCCCTGCCAGCGAAATGATAGCCCTGGTCAACTCCTTCAACGAGAAGGCGGATCGTTTTAGTACGCGCATGCATAACGTGCGCGTAAACTTCGATATTGACGCTCAGCTCTTCTCGGACCTGTTTGGCATCCCCTCGAATGGCCTTCCCATAAAGGTGAAGGCCAAGAGGAGCGCTAGAGTCAAGGAGTTTCTGAAGGAGTGGGTGAGGATCCCTAAAGAGACCAAGGGGTTTCCTTGTGAGAAATTTGAGATGGGGACTGCCAAGACACTTTATGCCCTTTTTCAGGCCCGGGCCTTCCCCAAAACCCTCTCGCAGGCGAAGTTCTTTTCGGTAGAACAGACCCGTATCATGCGAGAGGTCCTAGAAGAGGGAGCCCGGTTCGATTGGGTGAGCCATCTTGCCAAGGGACTGCAGAGTGAAATGATCAAGCTTCGCAAGAAGCTCGAGTCCTGCTTCAATGTACATTATGCCTTTTTCATAGCTTTCCTCCAGTGGTTTGCTGAGTTTCTGGTCATTCAGAGGAATGGGGTCTGGGTACAGCAAGACCGAGACCAGCTATCCAGACCTTGGATTGCCCACATTCTCAGCACTACCCGTGGGTAGGATCCGCTGGAAGGGATCGGGGAGTCGTTATCTGTAACGTCTAAAGGCTTGACGGCGCCCCCAGTGCGAGGTCTCGACAGCGTAGGCGGGATAATGCCTACCTACACCGGTGACGCTTCGCGGGGAAAACACTTCGCAGAGGAAATTGTGGAACCAGCAGCTCGACGGAAGAGGCTCCGCCTAACCGAGGCCCCTGGGGGTGATGGAGGCCAAACTGTTGGGATCAAGGTGCAGCGGAATAAGCCTCCACCTGGTAAGTGTGAAAGGATTGTATACGCAATGCTTTACTTAGATGATCTGGCATTATATGCTAACATATAGTGGTGTAAACAGTAAAAATGACAGGGCAATTGACCCCTGAGACAGGGGCGATGATACTAAGACGTGGGGAGGGGGCCTCAATTTTGGAAGAAGAGGCCTCAGTTGTTAATATGAGCCTTGTGCAGGTTCTAGTGCGTGAGGCGTCCCCAGCTGCTAGCGGAAGCTGCGTACAGGCTGGAGTACGTGAGGAGGCCCCAGCCACTGGAACTAGTGACGCATAGACTCCAGTGCGTGAAAGGGAAAAAGATATGGAAGATATTGATGAGATCGCCACTGTCACCGGCAGAGGTAATGAGTGCGTTAGCGTGTTTGCAAAATTTGTTAACAGAGGGAGTGTCTAACCAAATTACGCTATAGGGGAAGAAGATGCCTCAACGTCTGCTGCTGTGAGCAAAATGTTGAGAGACTTCCCCGATAAATTTGCCTTCATGGAAGGCGTCGTCAGCGACATGATCGAGTGTCTGGAACGCGTCGAACCTGGCGCTGGTAAGTTATAGCCGTAACGAAGTTACGACATAATGTCTTAGTAATGTATCATCCGTATTAATGCTTGTTTTCTGTTAGGAGCTCACCTCCGATGGGATCCCGCGGAGCCCATTGACCTGGACACAGCGGAACCCCCATCTGATGGGGCAGTCGTGCCATGCCACATTTATGAGGAAATGCGTAAATGTGTGTTATGCTCGACACACTCCGTATGGGAAAGTAGGAACATTAATGAAAACCTATGGAAAAGGCTGCAACGGTCGGAGCAGAGGGTTGAATCCTTGACCAAGGAAGTCGAGGACCTAAGCGCGCGGTACGAATTCCTACAGGCTCGAGTGATGGGGGATGAAGACTGGCGTACTGCTGTTATTGATCACTCCCATTATTGGACAGCCATCAAGAACAGCCTACAGACCAGTCAGGCGTTAGTAGAGCAGAGAATGCAAATTGAACTCCTAGCTCAAAAAAGCTGGGACTAGAGGAACTACTGCGCCAGCGTACAGGAATGGGGGCAGAAGGAGAAGGACCACAAGTATGTATATAAAAGAGAAAGCGCCGCTTATAGAAAACGCTACCGCGATTCCGCCGTTAAAGCTCGATCCCTGGAGGTCTTCGTGGACACCATCGGAGCGTCCGAAGCTTTCAAGAAGTTTGAAGAGTAGGTGACTGTAACTACGTCCCCAGAGAAGGCAATGGTTTTCCTTGGGAATCAAGCTTCAATCCCTACTTTCTTCACAAATCCACCCCGCTGGAGTAGCGTGGAAAAAGGGAAGGTGAAAGCTGGNTCGTCCTCTTGTGGAGCCAGTGCCAGAACGAGAGCCTCATGAAGGGGCAGTTGTTCTTGGAAGCATAATTTTTAGAAACGATGGCCCACTGGAGGACGACCTTTTGGGGCTAGATCTAGAGTTAAGAGATACCGGTGATAGTGGCAGTAGGGGGAATGCGTAATTATTATTTACGCAAAATTTTGTTAATGTTGAGTGTGGTATCATGTTACGAATGACTAGAAAAACATGTTATAAAACCTGGTGGATGCTTTGCATATCAATTACATATATTTTCTTTTGTTTTTTTTGTTTCGTCGATAGAGTGCGAGTGTAACTGTTGAAAAGTTCACGTAAGTAATAATGATAGAGCGTAATTCCTAGTTTAAGGCCATTACGGGCTGGAAGCATAAAGTAAGGAAAGCGTAAATGGTGGTACCACATCTTCCTGTGTAACTAGTTTACGACCGTTGCAGGCCAGAGGGTAACTACGTAAATGATAATAAATAATCCTGCATTACTAGTTTAAGGCCGTTGCGGGCCAACATATGAGTTTTCGTAAACTAGCTACTAGTTTAATTCCGTTGCGGGCCAGCTGTATAATGTAAAGAAAGCGTAAATGATGATCGTAGATAACTCCGGATAACTAGTTTAAGGCCGTTGCGGGCTAACTGCGTAACTACGCATAATAGTATGAAGAGATTGATTTTGTATAACTAGTTTAAGGTCGTTGCAGGCCGGGAGCGTAAATTGTAACAAAAATGTAATCCTGTATAAATGTGTGAAGCAATGTGAAAGCGTAACTAAGGCGGGTATGATAAAACATGCAAGAAAAAGTGCAAAGCGTAAACACAGAAAGCAAATATAGCGTAAAAGTATGTTGAAACAAACAAAAGAAGCTGCTAAGCGGGGAGTATGCTAACTTACACGAGAATGATGATACACGCAGAAGACCATTGTTCAACCATCGATACGCAATTGTCTCTTAATAGCCTTCACGTTGAGCGCTGCGTAAGGGCGAGGAGGCTTGTGGTTTGGCTCCTCTATGCTGTCATCCAGAAATGGCAGGTTGGCCCAGGCTAGACCGTCATTATTGTTGTCATTCTGTTTAGGGGCTTGGAGATGAGACTGATCGTCAGTTGTTTCGATCTCCGAACCTTGTTCTTCTTCAATGTTGTTGACGGTCCTGGGGGTGGCCTCGTCGCCGCGTATGATATAGCGTAAACAGCAAAAGCATAGAAAGATTAGAAATCTGCACAAGAAGTTGTGGACTTGATGTTACGCGCCTCTTGACGTTGCTTTGTCTTATTCCCCCCCTCTGGAATGCTGAGATGAGCCCTTGCCTGAACTGTCAATCTTTGCCTGAGGCTGACTTGCGATTTTTAATGGTGTTTCACTCTTTGCATAGTTGCTTTTAGCACTGCTCCATTCCAAGTGCTTCCTCCAGATCCGGTCTGTTGTTGCATGATCACCATCTGGACACACAACACAGTCTTATATTAGCAAGGGTAAATGAATTTCAATGTGGTTATACCTTGCTTCGGTGTAAGTCCATTATCTAGGTTGTGGCATGGATGACACAAATCTGGGAATATATAAATGATGACTATCGAAGGTGTAGGGGTTAGGAAGAAAAGCAAAAAAAATCGGGGCTAAGAGAAAATCGAAAAAATCAGGCCCCGTACCCCCATGACTAATTGTGAACCTCTAGTAGCGATAAAATGGAGAAAAGGAGTAAGGGAGAGAGATAAAAAGGGACAACTAGGACATCGACAAAAGAGATGTTAATATGGAAATGAAAAAAATATAATTAATTGCACAATGTTAAGGAAAAGAAGTTAACTAAGCCACCAAATAGGAATGTTAGTGGGTCCTCCCCAAAGCAGGCTCATGCCCTTAATGCCCTGACAAACCCACATTCAAAGAGTTCGTAGGCTCTGGGAATGTCCTTTGGAACAAGAGTTAAAGTGTTAATCGTGAAAATTTACTGAAAAGAAACAATGTATCTACAAAAATATACACTAATGATACAACTGACAATGAGGTGAATAGTGGAGAGAAGAGTGGAGAGAAGAGGATGGAATGGAATCTCAAGAACAAGGTGGTGTACAGCCCCTTGTGTGTTTCATGATTAATGTGACTTGGCAAATCTCATTCTAACTCTGGCCTCAAACCAACCACATCTAGTGACTTCACATCAATACTGTTGGCACATTTGGCCATTACATGGAACAGTTGGAATATTTTATTCAAAATTAGCACAATCTCTAGTTGTAAATTTGCAGTTTAGTATTGTGAGTTGATGGGTATTTTTGGAGAAGCAATCCACTGGTAAATAATCTTGATGTTGAAGCCTTCTTGGAAAGTAAAATTAAAATGCCAAATTATTTCCTTTAGTCAAGATTGGAATAAAAAACAAAGGAGGTGATTATTTACCACAAGAAAGCATACTCCCTATTAATATTGGCAAAATAGACAACATTGTGGATAATGGATTATCAAAAATTGATTAAGAGTTGGAAGCAAATGAAGGACCTAATGAACGGACTACCAACAGGTTTTGAATTTCATAAATTTAAATTATCAAAGGATGTGAAGGTTTCTGTGTTGCAGACGAACACAAATTTCCGTAAGTCAAAAAGTCCATTATTAACGTTGTCGAAGAAAAAATAGAAAATCTAAAATACAGAACTAAATGCCGTCATTTTTGGGCATCACCAACAAATACATCAGCTTGTGCCTGTTCAGAATTGCACCCGTGCATCGGCCAGATTTACGAATTGATGTTGTCGAACACAGCTATAACCGAATCACCGGATGCCGAAAATAGTGAACCTGAGTTCATGAAGTGCATGGGAGGCCCTTCTTTCATGACTGAGCCGTATTGAGGGGGTTTTGGGCAATAATCACGTGCAGGCTGTGCAGAAAGAACTCAGGCCAATTTAGGGCAGAACGCAGCGGGCACATCATCGATTTTAGCAGAGACACCTATGGCTATTTCAGAAGATGGATTATTGAGGAGATGGATTTTAGAAGAATAGACGCCTATTTCGCACGATGAACAAATTTAGGTTTTCATATGCAATAGCAGAAAATGCCTTAAAATCCCTGGTGGACTTTGCTTGAAGAATCTGTACCAAATGTTGGAAGAAAACTTTGTAAGCTAGACAGTTTACCAGTTATCACAGACAGAAGGCAGTGAAAATATACAAAGCGATGATCAAATCGTATAATCATCAAAACCTGAAGGGCATTTTTGAGAGGCAAAGGTTACAACAGTTGCAAATTCTTACAGAACACACGACGACGTTTCCTAACGCGGTGGCAAAGTCTTCTCCTATGATGGTAGTTGTTGGTAACAATTTTTGGCCGAAGAAGATAATTTGAATTAGTTGCTGGTAGTTGTAGGATTGGTGCCTTCACCTTCAGACTCATATTTCGGGCCATCACCGAATTTAAATTTCAATTATGAGAGATATAGGAAAGATAAATTAACTAACGCTACCACCAATAAGGTGGATATTATATTATATTTTTTATGAAAAAAATTTTAGGGCTTAATGACATTTAGTATTTAAAATTTTAATTAAATAATTAAATTAAATTAGGGATTTTAGATTTATTTTAATAAATTACTTACAAAGGCAATATTTATAATATTTACAAATATTAATTCCTCCTAACTTTATGTATAACTTCCTAACTATATAACTCCCTCCTAATTAAATGGGTAAGTTGTAACCTCCTTGCTTGGGAGAAAAGTTAGCTAGGATATTTTGGCATGTAACTACCTTGTAAACCTTATAAAAAGGCTTCATGAGGAA